>UELX01000063.1:0-150860 GCA_900480035.1 Eupelmus urozonus | reverse complement strand
TATGTGTTGCATTTTGTACATATTATTTGTGTAGTTCTTGATTTTACTACACAATACACAAAATTTTTTACAGTGTATCGGAATGTTGGAGCTTAATAAAGACTGTTTAATTGTGTCAAAATAATATATAATACGTGTTTAGTAAATGCAGATACTTTATATTAATCAAAATTATGGCTCTCTTAAGATTACCCTCTTTCTAGTACAAAAAAAGTGCAAGTGATCAAGGAATTTCAAAGTTTTTAAACTTATGTTTATATACATTAAAAAAAATGTATTCAAGTATCACATACGGATTCTTCTTCTGTTTTATTCAGTTACTAAAATTATTTAAAATATACACAAAAATTTAAAATATTTAGATAGATTTGTACTCACACAATTCTGAATATTTTACGAAATTACTAATTGAACAAAAGCAAAAAGAATATCTTTCTCGTCTGTTTTATTTTGTTATTAAAATTATTTAAAATTTGCATAGAAATTTTAAATATTTAAACAGCTTTATTCTCAAACAATTATAAATATTTTACAAATTACTTATTGAACAAGAACAAAAAGAATAATTGTCTTTTAGAATAATATTTTAAAGAATTCCTAGTTTTCATAACTTTATAACAAGCCTGATGATAGAAACACGTCAGACTTTTAATTCGGCCAAATTAAAAACGTATTATGTAATACATCTCGTTAATATCGTGAATCATATAACACTCATAATAAGGGCTCTGGCTTAAATTCTGAATATAATTTAATTTTATATTCCTCGTTTACATGTCAATTGATCACACTTTTTCATCCTGATCGCCAGACACACGTGACTTTCATCGAGCCGTACGCGCGTTTCAGACTTCATAAAAATAGATTGAGCAAAAAGCTGCCTGTCCACCCATTAAATATTTTATAACCAACAAAATATTAAACATCGCTCAATTACGCTTCTTTTAGCCGCGAAAGCGCAACTGCAAAATATCACTCGCTCGCTTGTAATTCTTTTCAATTCTCCTTTGTTTTTATCCTTTCTTCACAATCAGCTATTTTTTACGACGAATTTCCAAGTTTCTTCCAGACTGAATTCACTGTTTAAGAATCTATGCGTAAACACAAAGCGAAATCGAAACTATAAGAACTGACTTGGATTTAAATATATATAGACGCAGAAGTAATCGAATTCGACGCTCGAGTGCGGAATCGAAAGCTCGAGTTTGGAAATTCAATAGAGCGCATGTTAAATCTGGCCTTTTCTGATTCGGCGAAGAAAAAAAGGGGTAGCTTATACGGAGAGCTGCGAGTCAATTTCGAAGCTTTCTCGTTAACCACGATTGCACACGGGGGAGGACTTTCTCTCTTTCTCTCTCTTGGGAAAGAAGACGGCCCATTCCCAGAGCGCTATTATCCCCTTGCACAATCGAGCATTCTGGCCGGAGTCTTTCCTTCCCCTCTGCGTGAGATGTGTGTCGTAACGTATACACGCGGAGAGCTGTCTCTCTCAATTATTCACACACAGGACGATGCGCGAAAACGTGTGCAGGCGCGGATTTAAATGTCCCTAGAGCTGTGTGCGTGCCGCTTTACTTGACAACTTTTATGTATACATACTGCACATGCTCGCTGACACGTTTAACAACCACTGCTGGAGCAACGAAAAGCAGACGCGAATTTTTCAGCACTGCGCAAATCTCTTTGCAAAAATAAGTATCTTATTTTTATTTTACCGATCATTTTTTGTTGGCTGGTTACGGCTTTTAATTTATTTTTTGTTTACACGAATTAAAAATTACTCTAAAAGTACAGGAACTGGATCAACTCTGGACTTATAGCTACTCCTTTTATTGTTAATTTTATACAAACAAAAACAAAACTCAAAAAATATTTATTATTTGCGAAGATATGCTTTATCTTACTTATTTTATTATTTGATTCTATTAAATTACAGCAAACGTACTGCTAAGATCGAAGGAAACGAGTGAAGTTTAAATAAATAAAGCCAATAAAAACTATTATTTACTATTTTTTATAATTAAGATTGCAAAGTGTACTTATAAGAACATCTTGGAAAGTGATTGTCTAAAAAGTAGTCTTATAATCTTAAGCCCGATGTAATACAGCTATTAAATAACAGCTCTGTGGTAACTGTATGAATTTTAACATTACAAAGAGTCCTTAATTTCGAAAAAAAATAGACTTGAAACAGTTATATTGACAAACCACAGAAATAAACCATAATAAATAAGAACCTCTTATCACTAATGATATTCCACACAAATACTTATCCAAGTACTCATTATCTAGATTTCTACCTAAATTATGCTTAATTAGTGTCTAATTGTTTTGAAGTCATTTCATCCACTTTATCGTTTGACCTAATTAGAATTTAACGTAGCTATTGGATATTTAATGATTTGAAAGTAACTTTTGAAACAGATGAAGACGTTATTATAAATTGTCCTATAAAAAATGTAAAATATTCATAATATTTTAATCTTAATTTTTATAAATAACGCTGTATTTATTTTATTTTTATGAATATTTATGAAGTTGAATAATAAATTGCTGTAATATTTTGACTATAATTATTCACATACTCAGTATTCAGTGTTTATTATAAATTATTTATAAAGATGTATATATAGAAAAATCGTATAAATTTACGTATATATTACAAAAAATATAAAGTACACCATAGACGCGTCGACCTTTTTGTCTTCGTGTAGTTGTAGTACATTTTTCGATATGCAATATAAGAATATAATATTTAAAATTTATAAAGTTTCCCTGCGTAGTTAAAAAAAAAGTTTGTAAATGTCTACTGTAATTCATCACTAAATATAAATTTCTTCGTTATGTAATCGTCGAACATCATTGTTTGAGAGCATTTTCATAACTTTTGCTATATTGTAAAAGTAGTAAAAATATTTGTTGGCGCTCAGATCATTTGGAAGCAGTTTACGCCTCAAAATATGTATAAAAATGAATATTTTGCTCTATTCTGCACTTTAAAAACTAAAATTTTAGCTATGAATTGAAAGTTAAATTTTCTTCATTCTTAGTGGACAATTTATACAATATTTGTGTGCATTTAATACAATATTAAAACTTTTATTTCATTGCAATTAATACATCTAGATTGTTTGAAAGTAAAATTGTCTACAAGACAGAAATGATATATATACAAAACTTTATCAGAAGTCAGAATTTTAAAAACTTTATAAGAAATGTATCCTTGTAGTATAACATGGAATTATCATCATTATCATAATTATATGAAAATATTCAAAGTGAATAAAAATATAAATAAAAAATTTGTAATTACGATAATAAAATTGAAAAATTGGAAAAATAAAAAATAAAATATTCAAAAAATCGACTAATCTTAAAACAGAACAAAAAATTCGAAATCGAAGCCAAACTTTAGATTGTTAATTTATGTCTGTAATTATTTATAAATATTTCTATAAGTCTATAAATATATCTTTCGCATTCTGAGCAAGAAAATCGATTTCATACACGTTCAAAAAAATGTATATGTTAAAACGAGTTTTACGCTCGTTGTATGAAAAAGTTGTGTTCGATACTCGAGAGAGAAAGTGATTTCAACCTCCTGTGACCTTTTCACCCTCGCTTCGCTTGGGCGCAAACATCCACACGAGGTTAAAATCACTATCTTGCACCTGTATCAAAAACTACTATTTTTTTAAACGTAAAATATATAATGAGAATGATTTTATTAGTATAAAAAGATAATCATAATTATAAAATAATCATTTCGTAATATAATTCGTCGATGGAAATACCAGATATATATTTGATAAATTTATAAAAATTAAAAAATTGTGGATACGTATGAATTAGCTACATAGCTAGACAAAATTTGTTCAATGAATTTTTCTTTTAAATTAAAAAAAAATCGATTATTTAGTCACTCTTACAATTACGAGCAATCATTAATTTTTATAAATAATCAATAGGAATAATGGTTAGCTTAATTTTTAATAATGTTTTAGTTAAATAAAAATATAAAGTGTTTAAATAAGCGCTAGTCTCCCTTGCTATTAGTCGTTCAGTCCTGCACAAAAATAGCTAGCCAAATTAATGGCCGGATAATAATCGAATAATTATCGAATAAATTGTATAAATTTTTTACAATTCATCCATTATTTAACCGATAAAATTTTTTATTTTTTTATAACTCACACCGTTTTATCCGTAAAATTTGCGTTTCAAATTCCCTACTTTAAAAGTTTTTCAGTTTATCGATATTATCTTAAATTATGTACTGAAGACGGATAGTCGATAATTGGTAAGAAATTCAAGAAGAAAAGCAGCATATATACCTATAGTCTGAGATCCAGTTTAATTTCAAGTACGGTAAAATTATTGAGCTATGAAAGCTTTCGTCCCCTTCGTCCTCCCGACGTTCCATCCTTTATCCCTTGGGAGCAGCTCGGAAGCTTGGGACATCGTCAACAGCAGCAGCAGCAGCGGCAACGGCGGTGGCAGGAGCAGCTTTCGAGAGAGAAAAAGAGAACAATGTGATGAAGCCGCTGCTATTGACCGTCAAAGGCCCTGTAGTGAAATAAAAACTGAAATAAAACGAGCGTGTAGCGTATAATAAAAATGTGTTCACGTAAAAACTTTTCCGGATTGGACTGGATAAGCTATATTGGCAGACGCGTAATTGGCATTGATTTATCAAATAAAGTATAAACTGAAAAATAGGGGTGTATTCTAATAGGGGATAAATTGCTGAACAAATGCCTTTTGTGCATATGCTTAATATATTTTTGATTGTCGACAGGATGAATTGAAGTGAAACATTTTTTCCACCAAAGGCAACTAAAACTGTTTATTAATTGATACTGGTACAGCAATTTATATAAGCGGACTACGCTATTTGAATACCGTGCATGATTCAATAACTTTTTCATTTTATAATTTATAAAACTATATTTATAAAAGTTGTTCCCTAAAAATGCCTTAAAAGTTAATTAATAACATACATTTAACGGTAATTCAATATTCTGTCATACATAAGGAAGATCTAATCGTTTTTAAACAAGAGTTAATTCATACAAAGTGTAAAGTTTGAGCCGTAAATTTGTATAGACATGCATTCATATGTAAAAAGTAAAATCATATCTTTATTATTTAGTTGTTTAATAATAGAACAAATTTTATATTTTTATCACTTAACATATCGCTAAAATATATAAAAAATTAAAAAAAAAAAAGTTTTATTTAATACATCTATACAAGTACAATGATAAACTTTGCCTTTATGCAAGAGGAATATTAATTTTTTTAAATATTTAAGCCGAGTGAAGGTAATTATAAGTAATAATTAATAAGCGTTCAAAGCAGCTTCAATCTTCCCTAGGTACACTCGGTAAATGTGTAATAAATCTGTGTTAAGTTTCAGAGTATTTTATCTTATAAAGTTTAAACAAAAATATTTTGATTGAAAAAAGATTTTTATTTTCTTTTGTTTAAGTATTTAAAAATGTACAACTTTACTCGAATCTACAGTAGGTTGTCAATACAAAGAATAAGTATACTTTCTTTTATATGTTTGTTATCTTGAATTTCGTCTGGATTATGCCTTCCACTTGGAAGCGAATAAAAGCAACCCTTTACTTTATCACTTTTTGATGCTTCAATACTTAAATGTTGAAACGACCAACTCGTTTAAAATCTGGCCTGATAGCAAAGTGTCCGGCATATAAAGTCGCACAGAGCAAAGACACGAGTGCTCTTAATTTTTTTCAACTGCAAAGACACGCGCAGCTATTCTTGAATGATGAAAAAAATTGTGAAACTGTCGTGAAAAATTATAAGTCTTCTGTACATAAAGAGTCTACATTTTTTATTACGCAATCTTTTCCAAGCAGGTTCATAAAGTTTGAATAGTAAAAGCGTGAATGCCAAGGAAAAGTTTTCTGAATCTTTGCTCAGTCGAAGTCTATAGGCGCGTAAAGGTAAATAATAAATGTTTGTTTACGTGTCTCGCGAGTTGACTGCTCCCATGCCTCGTGAATTATTAAAAAAAATGTGTCTACACTAGTTGGCGTTAAATGCATTGCTCGTTCGATTCGCATCAGCGTCGGAGTAGCCATGAAAAATAATTAATGTATACCAGCAATCGAATTAAATCGGACGATGATTATCACCGCGACCGATATACATTTGATTTGAAACTCGGACATAAGTAGTTTATTGGTGTAAGCACTCGCTATTATAAAGTTGATTTTTTTGTGTTTATTCTATATAGACTAGCTAATAAAGTATGAACTTATAGTGAGATTTCTGTTAAGATTAAAATTAAAAATATATTACATTTAAATTTTTAAAATAAAGTACTTTTTCAAACTTAAATAGCTGTTCTTCGTTTAAAAATATTTAACGTTTTATATATAGAAATTTTTGTGTATTATAATTTTATCATTGATTTTTCAAAGGATATTATTCACTGAGCGTTGGTAAAGTAGAAACCATTCATTTTAAACCTTTTTAAATCTTTTTGACTATTATAGATTTGTGCATACATGCTAAATTTACTATAAAAAAATATTTATTGAATTAGAATAATAAATTTGTCCAATATTTTAAATAACATTTTTTCTACATAGATGATTTTTAATATTTAATGATAAACGATTATAAAATAACTTTCACTACCCGTTATGAATGCTTTATAATTTATAAGTATATATACTTATTTTTATTTTTTTAATTATGCTTGTCTTACGCTCACTGGACTTGAACTACTGAGCGTCCTATCTGAACCTATTTACGACACTATTTGAAATGTATTTTATACAGGGTGTGCGTAGGTGTAAGTGTAGTATACATGATGGCCGCGACTGATGCGCGCGCATTCAGCTGAAACCAGCTGATGTCGTGTCGTATCATTCCGGTATCGTGAAATAATTACAAAAATGTCATAAATCTTGTAAATTTTGGGAGGCACTATTTACTTATTGCCGAAAATGGCAGAATCTGCAACTCTCACACTATATGACTTATCGTAACTATAAAAAGTGAATTTTTTTCTACATTCATTTTCTTTCCAGTTAAATATAATATTATTATATATAAAGGTTACAAAATTTTACAGGTGATCCAACAATTAATTTTTTTATCGGCAAATTGGAGAAAACGCAGCATTTGCCAAAATGAGAGGCAGCGGCGGTATGTTCGACGTCCATGAATTTGGTAAACGAGTGCGACGTTCACTAGATGGAAACTATTCATATAGGAAGATTTTGTTGTTGGTTGTCATTTTTGGAGCTTTTCTTTTATATGTTGGTCCGTCTTTAGCACAATGGTTATTTTCTAGCAATAGGGAACCAATTGAAGGTAAAACTAAAATAACTTAACCTTTATCTGATTTCGTACTAAACTTTCTTAATTTCATATTATTCAATAGCTTACGAGGAGCATTGCATAAATGAAAGATTAGCTAGCTTTTATTTTGACTCGGTTGAATACAATGCAAACATTTTATTCAATCCTCCAAGAGAAAGAGATCGCCTTTACTTACCATATGTGGGAAATGGAATATTTGGTATTCCAATACAGTCAGAATCATGGCTTTATATTAAGCAGGGAAGAACCTTGTCTTTACCTGTAAAATGGCAACCTCTTATCCTTTATCAAATCAGAGAGGATCTATCTTATACAGAAGCCACAGTTACTCATTATACAAAGGGTATTGTTTACAAGTATCAATGCTTTAGAAATGGCTATCATATAGGTTATCAATATTACGCTCATAGAGATCTGGAAGGAATTTTTGTTCAAGAAATTAAAATATCAAATTCTATGAGCCTTTCACAAGAGTTGCCATTTATATCTCAAGTATCAGTTCATTGGAGTGATTCTCTAACAGAATCAATTACGTATGTTAATATTATATAATTTTTACTTTTATTTTTATACGATGTAAAACATCAAATATTTAATTGTTTTATTTTTTAGTATTCTAGAAGAACACACCAATTACGAGTTTAATTTAGTTTCGGGGTATGTTTCTATCCCAAATTCTAATAAAGTTGTAGCTGTAACAATAGTTTATCAAGCCCCACAAAAAACTGTAGAAGTTAAAGCAATGAGTTCATTAAAAATAGAATATCTTACAAGTATCAAATATAGTGAACCAATTTTAATGGAACAGTATCGTCAAGAAAGAGATACTATTAGAGAAAAAGCTATTGACGTAAGAATTGCAATATATAAAAATTGAATTTTAGTTTTTTTAATTTTATTAAAATAGGTTTAAAATATTATAAGAACTGTTTGCATTTTAGCATATGAGAAAAGCTCTTGTCAAACAGCACAATCAAGGTTTAAAAAATGATCACATTAATGCGTGGCAAAAGTATTGGTATTCTGGCTTTAGAATAAGTGATTCCAAAGCAAAAGGAGCTCTTAATGGTTATAAGATTAATTCAACCATATACTATGTCTTAAGTCAGGTTTCAAAAGCATTACCAGATGTCGAAAAGAATGTAATCAACAATGAAGGTTGCTACCGAGGACATCATACATTGTAAGTTTATATAACAATATAGAAATGCAAATTAAAGTTAATTTATAGAACTTTTTTTCATGTTAACGAATGTATGTTTATAAAAATTTAATAGAGATGCTCCTCGTTTATGGAGAGATACTTCCACAATTGACACCATCAATGAATTAGTTAGAGCATGGTCTATAACCCTTGAAAAACAAGGATGTCATAGATTGATGACTGGTAATCCATCAGCTGTACTACAAGCTATGGTCCTAAGTCTTGGAGGCTTACGGTTTAGTAATCAACATTTGGAATTCAATATTGACCCTCAACACTTACATAGAGACTTTTTATTTAGGTAAGATGGATAAAACTACTTAATATATTTTAATTGATTTTGTATTCTTAAATATTTTAAACTTGTAGAAGGATAAGTTATGGAAATGTGACACATCTCAATATCTCAGTTACTGTTAATGAAGATAATCGAGCAGTTTTAGGTGTAGCTTTGGATCGAAGTGATAGTGTTTATTTTGGTTGTGATGCTGGTTGTTTGGATGCACCAGTATCTCTGAGTCAGTCGTATACAAATTTCCCTGTGAAACTTACTAAACCATTAACTGCTATTTTGTATATTACATCAGATTATCAGCATATGAAAGATTTGCAAAGCGCGTTACATGTCCATGCAGTTGACGAAGGTAAATTAGTATTTCATTAATTATTTATTAATTAATAGGTAAAATATTTAATTTGCCGTTTCTTTACAGCACCAGCGCATGATCATCATGTTATGGCATTGCATAAACATGGACACCAGTTAGGTGGCTTACCAACATTTTTCTGGGTGAGCATAGGATTCCTTATCATCGTGTTCCATTTGTTCCTGTGTAAATTAATAGTTTCTGAATACTGGGATCAAAAAGATCGTGGGAAAGTGCGATACAATAAGCTTTAAGAGCTGTAAATAACTTTTATATAACCATCTTGTTATTCTTTGTGTAAAAATAATATATTTTTACACAGTTATTAAAAGTGAGAGAGATGTACAGGCTGCAATATTGTTACATACGTACACATAGTGTCGATGATCTTAATCATCATTATGGTATTAGATCATGTTTTTGTAAGAGAATTTTTATAATTAACGATTTTTTCGTTCTGTCACATTGTAAAATAATTGAAATAATAAATTATGTATATTGACTTTGAAAAGGTAGGTTATTATAAGTATACAAATATAAAGCATTTTTATACTTTTGGCAGTATTTATTTAAATAAACAATTTGAACTTTTACAAACGACATAAAATGGTACATACATCAAAACTAAGCAAATATTAAAATGAAAAGAAACCTATGGTGCAATAATATTGTAGTCTCAAAACTTCAGTTTTATTAAGAACAAATAATTAGAAGTAATATTTAATAAGGAAGTGAAAATGTTCTTTTCAGATATAGCTTTATACAATTTTGCCTTTATATTTCATGTTCATACATATATATTTAAAGTATACGACCAGTCGTTATACATACGTTTCTTTCTTTTGCACAGTTAATACTGATTGTTGAGTACTTCAATTTTCTCTTAGTTGATAAGTTTTAATTGCTCTTTTTCATAAACTTCTAACGAACAGTCATACACTAACAACCAATAAAACTCATTTTTTAACACTTATATCTAAAACGATCTTTCCGTGTTTTGTTTTTAATTCTAAAACGGTACAGAGTTTTTCTGCTGATTATTTTTCTACCTTTGTTTAGCACTAATATTTTAATTAAAAAATATAAGACTCGGATCTCTTTTTAACTGGAAAAAAATATATATGTATTTATGTGTATATTTTCTGAAAAAAATACGAAGAGTAATCATTGCATCTAAATCGATGATATATTCCTGGTTAGAAAACATAATTTTAATAGTAAAATCAGAAAAATTTTTCCGAATTGAATTAAATTTTAATATTTTAAATGAAGTTTACATGTTGAGTAATAATTTATCATTTAATTCATTATAAAATCTTATTCCACCTAACTAAAAAACATTTGTCTTGTAACTAATTATGCAGTTATTTTTTTAATAAAATTTTCAGGAATCTTTCTAGATTTTACCTTACATCATTTTGATACATATATTTCTCTTCTAATCAAAACACGGCTTGATTTGCCAGACATCTCATTCATTATCGAGAAGACGACTGGTAAATAAATTTCACTAGCGTATCAATATGATTTTGATTATTTTGTAAATGACAGCAAGTTTGATAGACTCATAGTTTTTAATTAGTAATAAACGATAACTTATATATGTACATACTATACATAGAATTTTCTAAGAGTGAACGAACTTATTTACGCTGCATCAGCAACGATTTATTTTTTATACTTCTAAAAAGTATAAATTTTATGAATTTTTATGAGATTAACGAACGTGTGTGCGTAAAGTGCGACATAAACAAATTACGGGGATCCATTCCACGATATGAAGTCCGCAATTTCACTATATACTATATATTTATATATATTATATATATAAATGTAAAGAAAAAATAAAATCTAACAGTAAATATCATTTGCGCATTAGAATCATTTTTTTATCTTTACGAGATTTTCGAATCAAGTTTATCTTAACAATAATTTAATCATTTACCTGACATTTTATATTTATAAAAATGATATTGCTTATTGTATATAATGTGTACACATCTTTATAAATCAAAAACTTTTTAAGTTTTTTTACATATTTACAAAAAGTACCCTGGTAAAAATTCGTCCAAGTTTGTTTGTGTTTAGTGCTTTTTACTATACTCAGTGTTACGCAACAGGATACATTTTTTTTAAAAAAACTTTTGAATTGTCTGAGAAACGAAAATAAATCATCTGATAATTGTATAGAGATATTATGTTTATGAGATAATGTAAAATGCTTATTGAAAAGATTAAAATAAACTAAGTACTAAGTGTATTCTAACAAAGTTTTAGAAATTAAATAATTTTCTGTACTTGCTAATTTAAAATTTATTATCCTCATTCACTAATTCATGTAAGGAAACGTAAGGAAAAATAAACTATCCGAATTTCGCCCAGGTACACGGCTCACGTCTTTTTCAGATGGTTTGTCATAGGAAGATCTCATCTTTCCTTTTTGAAAATAGGTAGTAGAACATATATTAAATATTACGATTATTCTCATTAGAGCCTTTTTGTTATTTTTAATATAATAAAAATTGAAATAAATTTACTCGATTCTTTTCTATTTTAAATGCTTTTTTCAGTTACTCAGAGTCGCGCGAAATTTCGCAGATTTCGAGTTTTGGCTTAGATTACTAGAACTACTTGACGTCATCACCAAAAGTCTTTCGTATTTTTATTTTTATATTCTATGTAGAGGATAACGCTTCGATTCGTTTGAAGCATTTTTCCATCTGCACTTAAATCTAAATAGTTCTCTTAGACATTATATTCAGTTTTACACGTTTTCTTCGCATTATATATTTAATAAATTATTCCGCGTAATCTATATATACATATACACTTGCGCTTAAATAGTCTTTTAGACTTTTCTATGACTTTGTACAAAGTTCAGTAATATTTGCTTCTCCGTCGGAGGGAATATATACATTTTGCAAAGGGACGCTCTCTTTTCTCTTTTGTTTTTTATTTTTGATTTGCGTTATTCACTACATTCTACGTGCGTGACTTTGTTGAACTGTGGTGATTTTTTTAATATGACAGGTACGCATACACACCGAGCTAAGGTAGTTTTGGATATATATATATATATGTTCATTATCATAGACGGCGATATTAGGGGCAGTCGAAATAGACAGATTCTTTTTTAATAAATGATAGATAAGTTGCGTTTACAAGCGAAATATAAAGTTCATTCTTTATTATTTTATAATCTGTATATTTCGTGCTATTCATACATAAATTATTTTTAACAATTAAAATCCTACAAGAAAAATGATAGTATTTAATATTGAACGGTATTATTTTAAACTTATAGCTCATATTAAAATTTTATAAATGAAAGTTAAAGATGTTAGAATTTACATGATAGAATTTTAAGAAAGCCAAGAGAAATTTGCTTTGAATTTCATAACATGATTTATTCGGGTTTTTAGAGATAACTAATGTCTTTTTAATAGCCAACATATAGGAAATCCATCAGCTATACCTGTGTATTACTTTATATATTATTTGAGCTACGGCTTCCGGATAAAATCTTCCCCCACATAATGGAGAAAGTATAACTGACATATAAATCAAACGGAAATCAAATATAACTCTCAAGCCGTAATTCTTGTTGAAGAGTACAGTTAAATTTAATAAAATATATGCTAATGCTATAAATTTTTTTAAAAATCCGGAAAGAGCTAATTGCTAAACGTGTACCACCGTTTCCGTTCAATACTTATTATTTTAAAGTTATTGGTGTAATTTTTGCACGATGCTAAATTATAGAGTGACATATAAATGACGCTAATTTACATTGTATTTCACAAAGATTTACTAAAATAAAATATCGATGACAAAATAGCATTCATACTCTTTAATTCATTGTTTCATAAGTTTATGGTAACTAAAAGTTTCTGAAGACTAGTGCACTCGTTGTCACTGTACAAAAAGATCTTAGTTTTGAAACAGTTTTTACAGTACAGTCAATTTGATTGATAAAGTACCTATAGTTAGCGGAGATTTTTCTGGGTGAACGCAGGGCTGCCGCTAAACAAGGGAATTCATCGTAAGGCTACATTTGACGATCAATATCCGTGTATCTTCACATCAATATTGTTCTGTTCGGAGGTAAAAATCATTTTTTTTTGTTTTTCCCTTTTTTTTTTAACGTCCAAAAGTTTTTTACGTCTTAACTAGCAATTCTTTTTGTGCCTATGCAAGTTTTGTTATCACTTGAGTATTCTTTTAGTCAGCATATAAGAAATTTTCCTTACGGCGATTACAACTAGTTTTTTGTTATAATATACTTTTGTTGCTTAATAATTCACACGCACACGCATACACCGACTAGTTTAATACTTACGACGCGCAGACTATCCTATTATAAAACTTCACGTTTTGGATATATACGTATATATAATAATTATTACATACAGCAATCTAGCCTAAAAAACGGGGAGGAATGATATTCTTAAAAAATCGTAGTTTATATAAACGACACTTTTCCTACTTGGAAAATCGACTTCCAATTTCCATAGAAAGCGTTAAAAATCACGATTCATTATAACTTTATAAATTATACACGTTAAGTTTAACGAGTGTTATATATAATATCCATATTCTTTCTTCTTAACTCGATTTTAATTATATTTATAAATACTTTTGTAGAAAATTGCAGTCTCTGTGCATATTTTTTTTTTTTCATACTATAAGGGAGCACCTTCTAATCATCTAATTTTGATAAATACTCACTATACAAACAAATGTGTATATATATATATATATCATTATCATCATCACCACCATCAACGAGAAAATAAAATTTCAAAAGCAAAAACAATATTATTTACTCTTTTTCCCTAAACATTATTCGAACGAAAGAAAAAACGAAACTTTAACAAACAAGCATGCGTAGTGTATATTAGTCAACTAATATATAAACTTTTGTCGATAAAATTTCAATCATAATAGGCAACGTCGCTCGCACTAAGTGCAAAGCTACGCACCACGCTCGTTCCCTCTTTAAACTTATCTTTCTCTTTCTGGATCTCCCTTTTTTTGTTATCCGCACTTCCTCGGGTATAAAGTTAACCATTCTTTAGGAAATGTTGTTTATCGTCGCCGCAGCTTCCAATGAACAACGAAAAACGAACGAACCTGCAGCACCTGAACCGTAAAATATTGAATTTCCGCGCCCGCTTGCCTTATGACGTTATACCTACGTGTGTGCTCCGCGCGTATACAGATATACGCGTTTGCCAGGGCTATATTCGTGAGACATCGATACTCGAGTGTGAATCAAGTTACCTTATAACAGCTCTCTCCCACCCTCCCAGCCTCTCTCTCTCTCTCATATGTGCGTGTACGCTCTCGGCAAGATACAGATGGAAACGCATTTCTCGTCGAATTTCGGGCCTACTCGAGCAAATTGACGTGACAACTAGTCGAAAGCGCCCCCAGAACTCGCGAAAAGTGATGGTGACTTTTTCACGCGAGCACCAGCATACATCCGTTTTTACTCATAGGGGCGATTCCGTATCGAGTAGAGCAGTTGGAAAATAGATATTTCGCTGAATGCCAGGAAAATTTGTTAAAAACATTCTTTTTAGTCCTATATTACTCATTGTGCAACAAACTAAAGCAAACATCAATTGTTCCTGTTTTCAATTTTTTGTTTGTTTTGTGAAACAATTTCAGTAAAATTGTTATTCAAAAATACTTTTCTTGTCAATAGGGTAAAGCTTCAACGAATTTCATGATAACAACGGAATTTGGTGCAGAAGCTTTCGAGAATAATTAAGTTGGAATAATATACCTTTTTCAACTCAACTATTCGATATGGAATCCTTCACATACTCATGTAGGTCGCCGAGGGAGACATATGCCGTATCGAAAACCCGTAATCAGTAAACGAAATGAAGTGGAAGCATATCAGTAACTTAGCTTTTTTCGCCATGTGTTTTCTACATTCATTGACACACAACGGTTCATCGGAGTCGATTAGAATATTTTCGGAGTAAGTCCGTGTCAGTTTGCAAGCGCCTATATAATTACGTGGAAGACTTTTGCTTAGTATAGCTGATTTTCTTTTTTATCCATGAGTACAAATTTCTTGAAGTTCACGATCGCGCTTGTGCGAATGTACATAGAATTCAAAAATTGAGATTTCAAAAAAATAAACATTTGCCTGCTTTTCTCCAGAGGCAACCGATATTGTAAATCTCTTATGCGCCTGAAAAAAACCTATTATTTAACGTCTTTGAAGCATCTTTTTCTAATTCATGGTAATCGTGTACGCTAGTGTCGCATTACTTTTTCCGTACGATTTCATTAAAAGGGGAATGAATATTCTTTTGCTCTTTGTCTGAAAGTCGTCGTATTTCAATTTAAAATTCCAATGTGGGGATTCGGAATTCGAATTAGACAAATTAAAGAAAAGCTCAGGAATAGAACCACCAATCTAATTGAATTTTAAAAGAAAAATGTGCTTCAACCACGGCTAAATGGATCACGTACCGTGAGCATTTTATTTGAACGAACGATTATATAGTAAAACCTATCCACTGGCGCAGTCTTTTTCAATTAAATTTGTACGAATCTTCAGCAATTAACGCAATTTAGCGATAGAAATTTATCGCTTATTTTTCTGAATTTAAAAAATACGATATACAAGAAGCGCGTCGATCGTTAAAAATATTTCGTCTTATATAATATCTTACCCTTTTTACGTAATACTGTATACTTGTTGCTTTGAAACACTCAAAATAAAAGTTGCAAAACGGATAGAAAATTAGTTTTGTTGCGTCAGGAGATGTAAGCACTGTGCATTCAACGAAAGCAAACTTCGTTTAGAACGTTTTTCAAAAGTTCAGTCTGATTGAATAGAAAGTGCTTTTTAGCTACCTACTATTATTGAAAAATCGTAAATATTCTAAATAAATCTGCGTCTGTTGAATACAAAATTTTGGAATTGAAAAATTATCAATTTAGGTCGTTTCTTTCGATGGTGCCCTGGCAGAAAATAAAGATGCGAGAAATTATGAATAACAATTAATAGTTTTAAATAATTCTGGAAAACTATAAATTACTATTAATAACTGCAAAAAATATTTGGTCTGAGACATAAGACACAGTTCATAAGACTTATTTGCAGTTACTAACAGTTACTAACAGTAAATTAAGGTTATTCATTTTTTCGTTAAATAATGTATTTTGAACAAAGATGTTTTAATAAATGTTAATAAAATTATTCACAATTTCTCAAACTTTTCTTTTCAGCCGTGAAAAAAGATTCTAAATCATAATTATTAATTGAATAAGAAGGTTCTGAAATTCAATTGCGAATATAATAACGGACAATAAGAACTTTTAATTACAGTTTAGAATCCTTTTTCTCATGGACCCACTGAAATAATAATATCAAATCTACATAGGTAACGAATGTACCGAAGCAAAGGTTCAAAATTTATCACTAAGGCAACAAAGAAAACGTCAGAGGGGCAGGCCAAACATCGGGAATTACTGTTACGCATACATACACGAACTCTTATATTATTCAAGCCCAGAAGCTCAAGGGGCCAGTACAATCCCGGCGTATATTCGATATACATACGGTGCGAGAGAGAGAGAGAGGGAGGGAGAGAGAATGAGAAAAAGAGAGTGAGTGAGAGAGGGAGAGAGGGAAAGAAAGAAAAAAAGAGAGGCGTCAGCCTCGCTCGGGAAGGAGAATTTTTAATTCACGAGCTCTATTAAAAAGTCCGCGTCCGTACAATAAGAAAAGCCATTCCCGCTTGGAGTTTTAGCGGCTCGTAAATATAGTAAAGAATTTCACCAGTGCTTTCTCTCTCTTTGCGCAGATCCCATAAATCATTCACCTCGGCAATGTGCGTCCGACGTTCTCAAAGTTCAGCTTCTTCCTCTCTCTCTCGCAGCACGCGACACTTCAAAGCTCTCGGCGTAATCCCTTTCAGCCTGCCCCGCCGCTGCTGCTGCTGCAGCCTCGCGATACATAGACAGAGGCTCGCGAGCGGCCTTTTACGACTTGTTCGCATATATATATATCTATACGTAAATATGTATATACGAGCGAGGCGAGAACAAAGGTAGAAAAAGGAGAGAGAGAGAGAGAGAGAGAGAGAGAGAGAGAAGAGGCGCGTTTCAATGCAACAAGTACACGTATCGTTTTTGAGGACAAACGTTCGCCACGCCTAGCGTGTGCGCGCGAGTATGTGACTAGGCGGTGAAACGATCGATCGATGTAATATGTGTGACTGCGCGGGCCGCTGTAGTAGTGCTCGGGGCTGCCTCGCCGGTCGCTTCATCCGTCCGAGAGTTGGCCTCTACGACTGTAACAGTAGCCGGGGCGCGGCCGCGTCTCCGTTCTGGCTCTTCTCCGAGGCCTGCTGAGCTGCTGCTGCTGCCGCTGCTTCGGCGAGCCGTTGACGTTTGCGCTTCTTCTTGCGAGCCTTGCGCGGAGTGTCAGCCAATGCGGTCGGCGCCGCCGCTTCCGGATGCTACGAGAGGCTCGAGTCTTGCAGGCGCACCTGATCCTCGCGATCCTCGGAGCTCAGGGGATCGCGCAGGTGCACCAGCGCTACCTAGCTTACGGAGCTGTCCTCGACCAGTGGGCTGCTGGGGCCGACGGCTGCTGCGCTGCCGGAGCCGCCTTGCTCGGACTGCTGCGATGTCGGAGAGTGCATGGAAGCAAAAGTTTCAGGACTGATTACGCGTACTTTCGTTTAATGGGATATATATATATATGCCGCGAGGGATGTATAGAGATGGCTCTGTCAGCTCGTGCTGCTGCTGCTGCTGCTGCCTGTACGGGGAGCGCGTTCAATTCAAATGGGATTTTTTAATTGACTTAAAGCTTCGTTAAATGTCGGTAATTGGGTTATCGGACTATTTCGCCTCGGAATTTTATGATTGACTCATGATGCGATCATTTAAATTATTGACAAAAAATATTGAAAAATTGTCGATTGGAAAAAGGGAAATTACGCTTCTGAGACGTGACGATGCGCGAGACAGCTATTGGCACTTTACTTTTCAAATGCATCATTCGTATTTTTTTAAAAAATTAATCAATAATTAAGTTTTTCAATCAATGTCACTGTAGGCGCGAGAGTTTTCAATAAAATATCGATCGGTTAGCAATATACTGCTCGTACTTTTGAAAATAAGTTAATTTTGCTAACGCTTCATAGGCTGTTAAATTTCTGAGCTTATATCTACATTTATTATCATTTTTAAAAGGTTGACACAGTAACGGTGTAATACTAAATATTGTGCGCTGCTACGGCTTTATCAATTTTGAAGATCACTAGCAAAAACAACGAAATTTAACAACAATCTATGAGCTATTAAGCAAAACATTAAGAAATAAAAGCTTATTATAAATAAAAAAAAAAAGGTGTAAAATAATAAGAAGAGGAGGTTACCTGAGTACGCTGCTGGGGCTCGCCGTTGGTGGATGCGTGCTTGGGCCTTGCCTGCTGCTGCGACTGGCTAGCCCCCGATGATGTAGCAGCTGTGGTGGTGGTGGGTCCGGCGCTGGGCGGTGGCGAGCTTCGCGAGCCCGAGGTCACGCTCTGCATCGTCTGGCTGCGCGCCGCCGAGAAGCGCATGCTGTAGCCCGGCCGGTAGCTCGTAGGTATTTGCTGCTGTATTAGTGGAAACCGCCAGCAGGACCGACGCACGCCACGGCACAGACAGACACACACACACACACAGATCAGAGACTGAGTTGGCAGGATTGTTGGGCTTTTATTTAGTTGCTTTGCGGCGATCCGCTCTCTGATGGATACGGTCAACTCGCGACTAGATATAAGCGTTACACGAGGATCGCGCGACGAGCTTTTATATCGGCAACGCGCGCCTGCTAGTGCGCCAAAGCAATGATTTTATTCTTATTTCTGCCTCGATATTCTTTGCTTTTTTTATTCAATCTTTGCTTATGGTTTTTGCTTTTTACTCTTTATTTTTGTACTTTTTACAGTGTATGGCGGAATCTGTTTCTCTGGAAAGTTTGAGAAAGAGAGAAAGAGAGATAGCGATGATTGGCTTTGAGTACTCATGTTCATGATGATGGTTTTGCTCAGTGATTGCGTGCTTGGATGGATTTGCGCGTCTACTTAGTACGGTGCAGTGGTGATTTGTTTGTATATTTGCTAGAAGCTAGGATAAGGATGTGAAAATCGGAGAGAATTTTAGAGAGTTGATTTAATGACTGAATTATTTAAAGCATTGCTCAACTGCAATAAAGTATATTATCAAACTAAATGCTTATTTTCAACAATGGAATATTTGATAAATCACTGCGGTCTGAATCGCAGCAGAGCGTAACTTGTGTGTTTATCGTCACTTCTTGAACTACTACTGATAGCAAACAATTATAATTTGTCACTGTTCGCCAATATTTCGAATACTATCAAGATTCATTATCGGGAACTAATTCGATAATTTAGACTGTGAAAGTTAAATAACGTAGCGTTAATTCTGCAAAATATTGCATTAGTCTGCAATGATGAATGTCGATGAGATTCGAAACGTTGAGTAACAATACATCCCTTTGTTATGACTGGGCTACGAAAAGCCCATCTATTACAGATAGATTGCTTAAAATCTGGAGCATAAAACACTATTCACTACGAAATTGCTTTACATTTCTAAAAGGTTAAAATAGTCAGCATTTCAAATTTATTGAATTTTTAAGTCAAGTAAACAAATAAAGAAGATTTTCAATCTTTTTTAAAATTTAAATTCAAAAAAATACTTAAAAATAATTAAAATTTTTTATATTTTAATTTGAACTTTTGTTTATCATATATAATGTAAATATTTCATTTCTAAAGGCTCCATTGGGTTTTCGAATAACGCAAGTATAGATTTATGTAAATTATCATAAATATAGATTTATGTACATTGATTTATTATTAATTCCAATTCTTAGAATCACACTAATCTGTTAATATTATTTAATAAGAACAAACATTATTCATTAATTCGACATGCTCGATAAAATTATCAAATTTTCCATTTATTAATTGAAAATTAATCAAAATTAGAAATGATTTTAAACAGTGGATATTCTTTTTAAAAATGAAATTCATTTCAAAAATTATATTCCATCGAATTGGGTCAAAATATCTCGGCATAAATTTAGTTTATATATTAATAGAAGTGAAAAGTTTTATAGAAAAGCTATTTATTGAAATTTTACTTGAACTAAAAGAAAGCTATATTTCTATTTATAACAATATATAATGTAGTATCTGAAAGAAGAAATTCTACTAAATTGCACTTTTTACATTTCTCAACTTTCAAAAGCATACGATATTCTGAAATTAAAAGTTTTTAAAAACAAATGTTACCTGATTTAAAATGCAAAAATTTTAAAATTGAGAAAAGGAATATTTAACTTAATTAAATGGAACATAAAGTTACGAAATTAAAAAATTTTAATTTAAAAAATTAATGGTAATAATCTAAAAAAATTTATTTGTCTTAGAAAGGCATTGTTCACAAAATTTGCGTATTGATATTAATAGTTTTACCTTAAATATTTGAATAAAAACTAGTTTTTGAAGTATGCATTTATAAATAACTTTTATGTTATGTACATTTTCGTCTGACAATATACGATCCATAACTACTTAAAAGTATATATTAGGTGATAAGGCAACTCTCTTAGTCTCTTTTTCATCGAAAAAAAAGTTGTTAATATTGCTTTAAAATCGCGATTTTAAGAAGCTGCATGCATCATATTTATGTAGAAATATAACATCTGTTAGTTTAGAAAAAACTCGCCAAAAGTGTTAAAACCTCAACTCTTTATGTAAATTGTTCCTCATAAACTGCTGAAAGTTAGTGTTATGCTAATACACTCTTGTAAATTTTCCTATATAAGATGTGGTAGAATTTTCTTTACTTTATGGAAGTCCCAACGCGTTTTTTTCCGGCTTCTCCGTACGAAGCGAAATCTCTCTCGAGAACTATAAGAGTTATGCGCTGAAATAGATAAAAGTTTAGGAAACGCAGAGTAAGAATGTACTTTAAATCTCGCGTGCAGCGCCCAGCTCGAACGCGTTAGAAATTCACAAAAGAAATTGATTCGCAGCTTCTTTTTTCCCCCCACAGCCGAGAGCCAGAAAACGCAACGGAAAAATTCACGTAGCACGAAAATTTTTATCGCACATGCGGTATCGGAGAATACAGCGTGTTTTTTAGGACGCGCGATCAAAAAAATTTTCGGATAGGTACACACGCGCTTCTCTTATATATCTCGCGGCTTATTGTCTGCTCGTGCGCAGCCGGAGAAGTAAATTTGTTCTCTCGCCGGGAAAAATATGGAAAACTTTGCCATAATATCTCCATGGATACTCTTCTAACAAGTTTTCACCAATCTCTATCTATCCATAGGTATAGGTCCACCTTTGCGTCAGGCGTAATAAAAACTTTACAGTTTCGGCAAACATAACACTAACTTACGATGCGCGCGCGCTCTCTAGCAAGTTTTCCAATAACTTTTATCTGCTCGCGCTCCAAGTCCTCTTTTTAAGCGCGCATGCAGTCAGCTAGCCAGCGGTGATTCTCTCGGATTTATGCGATAAATGTGTTCGTGCATGACTATATGATAGAAGCGCGTGTTTAGCTCCATGCTACTATTGCCTATGTAATACTTACGTTGGGCCCGGGCCGGATGTTCTTGTACGGCTGGAAGAGAACGATGTAGACCTTGGGCGTGAAGAGGCAGCCTAGAGCCACCGTCGCCGAGATGTTGATGCACATACACATGCTGGCTATCTGGATCTGCAACAGAGAGAGCGTATGGATAGGAAATGTTGTTTCCTGCGATATGCCGCGTGTTATAACGTCAGGCGTCAGCTGCGCTTTGGTCATCTCGTCCACGTATCGTTCATCATTCAAGAACGCTCGGCTTTAGCCTCATACATCTAGATCCCCGAGTTTATGCAGCCGCTTATCCCCTCGGAAATTAGGGAGCTCTTTATGGTAATGACCCAATTTTGACGTATGCCGCGGCCGAACTAGCGAGCGTTCGTTTGCACGCCGTTAATTGGCCGGGGCATGTACGATGCATGAGAAAAAAATGTTTCGGATTTGGCTCTGCAAAGTCGTATTGCACTCGAAGGAGGGCTATAATGGCTGCATTCTAAATTTCTATTGAAGCCTAAACTTTATTGATACTTGAACCAGCATATTAATGAGAGCTTTTAATATTTATTACTTGCTTAAATGAGCGAGCGATCGTAGATTTTCATGAAGGATTATCCAATGCTGAATTTATTGTGCAATTTTCTATCTATAAATGATACATTTTAATGAGAAACTAAAATTTATTAGTGTTAAATGTTCAAATTTATTAATATCTGTAGATTATTTTTCTAATTACGAAAGTTTGCCTGTATACGTATTCGTTTGTATAATCAGTAAATACTCGCGATTGAAAACGGAAATAGTTAAAAACTAATTAGACTGGGTTTACGAAATAATTGATATTTTCAAAGGTATTAACAGCCTGTCAAATTCGATGCTCGGGAAGTCAGTCGTGATGTTTACAAACTACAATTCAATATACTTCCAAAAGCTTTTTGATCTCAATTAGTCACTAGTTAATGAAATAATTATTTCTATTAAATACACTAATTAAAAGCCTTTTATAAGCAAAACATAAATAAGCTAGGTACTATTTCAAAAAGCGTGTCCTTACACGTAGAACACGTGTTACTGCCTGTGACAATAAGGGAGACTCGAAAATTGATAAAAGGCGCTAGACGGCGCGATAAATTGGCTCAATAAATCGGCTTTATCGAGGCACACGCCCAGTGCCAGCGCCCAGTAGGAAGGGCTGTATAATTATTTGTTCGTTTGAGAATTAATGTTTTGAAAATTTATCCGTGGCGATATGAGCGATCGGCGTTCCTTTATTTTTTGAGAGCCACTCTTTATTTACGCTGAAAGAGTTTCTCTCAACGGAGAGTTATATTTCTCTGCTCTCACGCCGAGCTTTGCGCGTCGAGAGCCCACGGAGGGAGATCCTATTTTATGGCTATTTTGATATACGGCATTTTATGACTTTCTGTAAACGGCTGTAACTCGAAAACTACTCGTCATAACTAAATACAATTTTAAGTTTGCCTATCGCTGAATTTATCTATCTCCAGATTTTTATACAACTAGCCGCGCGCAGTTATCGCAGATGGGAAAAAAGGCAAGGTTTTATTACGTTCGAGTGATCGGTAAACTCGGCCGTAAACAACGGCTGTCCGGAAAAAAAGTATTTAGTGCTGTATTTAGATAATGTATAAACGTTTGGAACATTATTTAGATTTAGATAAAACTTTACGAACTCGATCCATAATTTAAAAATAATGTATGTGCATGTATTATAGTATACGTTAAAATGCTTCTACGGCATCGCACGTAGAAAATTCCCATTTGTAACAAAGAAAGGTGACATGTCAGAGAGATAAATTATACAAATAAAATTTTTCTTCGTGAATTTTCCTTTTTTAGATTTATATCTTAAATTTATAAGTCGATTCTTATACGAGAAAAGTTTTAGTGCTAATATTGTGAACAAAATGTTTGTCGATTGTATATATATAAGACAGAGTGAATCAAAAGGGCTTACGAAAATTAATTAGTTCAATCGATTTACACTAGATTCTAATATAGTTTTTTTATCGACTGTCAAACTATAATGATTTATTTATATTTATTTTTTTTAAATAATAACGAAAATGAAACAGTATCTGCCACAATTTTTTAGAACACAATTAATTAGAACCCTTTTAATAATTGCTAGTTTGTAGTTCTACGAAAATACTCATATTGTTGTTTTATAAAATCTCGAAATATAGATAACCATGTAAAAAGTAAAATCGAAACTTCTATTCAACAATAAACGATTCGTGTAATTCTATACAATAGCACGTGTTTTCTCGAAATAGTACCTATGCAATAATCGTAGAACAATGGTCGGCATTTCTGCTGCTTCATGTATGTCAGTTCAGCGTTGTTTTCAATTTTATCGATATACTAAGAATATACTATTTTAAAGGCAAATAAACTCCAGTTGATTCACAATAGTATTTTTTCGGCAATACAATAAAAAATTTCAATTAACAGACAATCATACAAGAATGAACAATTGTCACTATGGAAAACAATTACTGATTTTAAATGGAAATCGATAAAACGTGTTTCAATTGCTTACGAATAAAGAAAACAAACAAGACCTCATTAATGCAAAAATATCATTATTTTTACACAGCGAAGCGTGAATATAAATTGATTCACTATTATTTAATATTTTACAATAGCTATTGACTACCAACTATAGACTATAATATTTGGCAATAACTATTTGAATACTAATAAACTCTATTAATTACAACATTACTTTCAGTATTACGTTTAGCATATATTTACATCATTAGCATCGTTATATCAAATATCAATTTTTTTTACGTAACTTTCTTACTAGTTTATTAGCTGCAGGGAGTTTTCCTCGAGAACAAGTTCGAGTTTTCAAGAACTTAATACTCTATTAATCACATCAACCTTTATTTCACGGCGGTGTAATAAAGTAAAAACTTAACGCAAAACATTGATTAGTTTACTCACTGGTTTTAAAAATTGTACTATAGAAACTAAGTAGAGTATTTCATTACTAAAATTTTGAATAGATATTCTCTACATTCATTAAAAAAAAATTCAAATTTAAAAATAAAAAAATGTACTTTAAGTCATCATTACATTTTGCTGTAAAATCTTAGTTTAATTTTAACGTGATTCAAATATAGAAAGCATGATTAATTTTCGACGATATTAAATTATAAATGACTCATTAAACACTTTCGTTGGCCTTCTATAACGTTTTGTCAAAGCAATGGTGCATGGAATGCCGTTCAATCTTGTTCCAACTCGGTCAGTTCGATACGAAATTGAGTTTTATTCAGTGCTCTCCTTTAAAACGCCAATTTAAAAGCTGTTCATAAATATCTCGAATCGTTAAGGAAAATAAATTTTCGAAATAGTCATTGGCTTTTTGAGATAACAAACTTAAGAATTTTCTTGGAGATCTTTCTTGATAAACAGTATTTATTGTTGCGTAAAAGGTGGATTCTAGTTTATTTACTCAGAGATTATTGGAAAATAATATTTCTGGCATGGTTTAATACAAAAATGCATTTCATCACAATTGATTTTTTTAAGGTTACAGCTACTACAGTTAAAATATATGTTAAAAAGAATTGAAATCTCGAATAATTTGAGTGACTAATTGAAAGGCAGAAGCAAGAGTTTTTAAAATCCGATCCGAATAATAATTTATCATTTAGCAGAGCGTCCGCTATCGAAAATCAATGGTAATTAAACGAATGTCGAAAGTTGCCGGTGCCCGGTCACATCTCGTCCGGCCGAATGTTCCTAAATTGAGACGTCAAAGTTGGATGCTCGCACCATCCCTCTCGACTCGTCTTTCATCGTGGGGGCTAAGGCCGAGCTTGTAAATTAGCGAGTGCCAGTCGCGTGAGCTTCTGTTGAAGCTTTCTCTCTCTCAAGAATCGTGCAGCACGCTCGTTTCTCCCCGGTTGCGCGGAGCTTGTCGTTTATAGCCGTGGTGGAGGCGAGAGAGACTCACCTTGTAATCGTTGTTGGTGCCGAAGTAAATGGGTATGAAGGCCAGCCAGACGATGCAGGTCGAGTACATGGTGAAGCCGATATACTTGGCCTCGTTGAAGTTCTCGGGTATCTTGCGCGTCTTGAAGGCGTAGAGCGTGCACATGAGGATGAGCAGCATGTTGTAGACGAGCGACATCATGAGGGCAAAGGTAGATACGCGGCAGGTGAGCACCGCCGTCAGTGGGTAGGGGTAGATTTCGCTGGTGTCGGGCGGCTCGATTATCAGCCAGATTATTGCGCCGATCAGCTGGACTGACGTGATGCCTGGAAAGCAGAGAGAGAGAGCCGCGAATATAGACAGGGGGGGAGAGCCTCGATATTTTATGCAAACTGCGCAGCCAAGAGCAGCCACTTTGATGTACGAGCCACCGAGGAATATAAGTTTCCGGCGCCAGTCACGGAATATATATGCAGAGGAATTCTGCCAGCGGAGCAGCACCGGCAGCATGCGCAACGCGAGCCAAGAGCTGTGAGCACTGAATTGTAAGCAGGCCAGGAGCGCGAGTGAAAGATAATCGGCACGAAGCATGTGAGAGGAAGAGAGAGAGAGCTACCTCCCCCGCTTTCGTTATAGTTTACTACTCGTGTCGAACGTGGCCTACCCTCACACTCCCCCTTCCCATTAAAATCAAGCGTTTGTCTTCTCGGCACATTGGCGATTTACCAGCCGAATCTTTTTAATGAGCTCTTTACTCTACCGTTCATTCTTTATATTAAATTGATTATAGCGAAAGAGGATTGTTGCAAGATCTTTATTAAAAATGTTCCTAAATTACATGCAATATTTTCGAGGAAGCGAATGAAAATTATTTTTTTAAGGCAAATTAAATTATTAATGACATTTATTAAACATTATACGGATAAATTGAAGCCGTAGAGAATAGGTTAGCATAGTTAGTACTAAATTTATTTAGTACGAAACTCTCTTCTCATTAAGGTACAAACGTAAACACACAATGTTGAACGTAATTTAATTAATTCCAATTTACTTGAATTCATTCAAAATTGAAACTAGAATACCATTTTAAAGTAGCTACTGCATTAACTAACGTTATAAAAATGTAATATGTGTGTGTTTTTAATAAATATATGCAAGATAATATTATCTCTATTAAAGAGTATTCACGTAATGATGAGTTGAGACTGTTATAAAATTTATCGGTTTACAGTAGAAAAGTTCGAGTATGGTCAGGCGTTGAGTGAATATATAAGATTTCCGCGTAAAATATTAATTTATTTGGAGTATACTTTACTAAAAATGATTAATAATTATAATTACAATACTTTCATTTTTACGGGGTTGCGCAACTGCTGAAATAAGAATTCTCGTTATTCTTAACAGGGCAAGTGCGTCGCGTCGTAGCTCGGCGAAGTCGGCAGAAACGCGAGATTTATTCGGATGGGTGACCGCTACCGACGTTTATGACTATGTATCTCCTGTATATATTACAGCGGTGAACGAGAGATTCACGAGAATAATTTAGGTACAAACTCAGCATACGCGAAATATCAACTTTGAATGTGTAAAGCGCTTCGTTGTAACAGCCGCAGCACTTTTGTGTAACTCATCTTCATACTTAAAATTGCAGATAGAAGGAATATTTAAAACGCGCTTATTAAAGACTAATGTTTAGTTAGTCGAATTGCCTTCCGAGTAGGAAAATTATTTGTATAAATTTTTAAATTTCTTTAAAAATTTAATATTTATAAAGTGTATAATTGGAGCTCATTATGCTAAAGCGTTATGATAATGACTTTTCGAGAAATTTTAATTCTTTGTAACTTCAAGCGCGATCTTGTTTGAAAGTCCGATTAAAACTGAATGAATAAAAAATGCTGAAAATGAAAAATTAAAAAAAGCGGCAAAATTCGCAAAGAACAAGCTAGTCGGAAGTCGGCGAGGAAAAGGCATCGTTGCCTGGCTGGCTCATAAATCTCCCGCTGGCACGTATGTACATCAAAGTGGCCTTCCATCATAATCATTCACGGACGTCCTTCAGCCAGTCGAACCGTATCACAATCAAAGCACGCTTAGGCTGTGTGTCGCGCGCTCGCTTCAACTGGGAATACAGAGAGCTAGAGCAGAACTTGCCGTTATACTCACCTACGGATATGGCCACCTGGCTTTTCGGCGACGTGTACGAGGGCCGCTTGATGCTCTTCCTACCCTGATTGAAGATCCTCGATATGCGATTGGTCTTGGTGAGTATGGCGCTGTAACAGAGGCTCAGGCAGAGCCCAAGCCCGATTCGCAGGTACGTGCAGATCCATTTGGTTGGTCGGCTTAGTATCACAAAGCTCATGAGGTAGCAGGACAGGATGCCGGCCAGCAGTACGTAGCACAGCTCGCGCCCAGAGGCCATTATCACCGGCGTCCGGTTGAACCTAAGAGGCACTTTTTTTAGACTACTTTTTTTTTTTAAAGGTACGATACCGCGTACCGCTTGTGTGCTTTTCTTTGTTGCCGCGACGAGAGCCAAGTGTTTTTGCGCGCACAAACGCTGCCGCTCAAGCTTTCTCTACAATGCAATTCCAGAAAATTTATGCTCCCTCTCGCTCTCTTATTTCAGAGCGTGTTAAGGGCCTAAACTACAGAGAATTCCTCGTTACGCATTATTCTTTCTCTATAGCCTTAACGACGCCGGAAATATATTTATTTAAAACGAGATTAAGCTTTTGTCCTTGTAAAACTCTGTTTGCTTCCGCTCTATTCAGCTAAAACGATTACTTAATGAAAAACAATAAAATGCCTTGATAAAAAACTATTTTTAATCCTCAAGATAACGATGCTTTAAAAGCGAGCTTTGAGACTCGATATTTATCGGCGAAAGTCAAAGAGTGGAAAGCAAAAAAGAAAAAAGGATGATGCGCCCACGGATCTATCGATTGCTGCTAATGGAAAACCGCGTAATTTACGCCGCAGGCTAAAGCGTACAGCTTGTTATAATCGCTTGTAAACATGTTAGCTATCCAGGTACACGCGTTATTTGTTCGCTACAGCTTAGGAAAAAAAAAACGAAAATCGAACATCAACGCGGTGCAGTCTAGTTTTCTTATTAAAAAATGCGAATAAATCCAGGAATCTACGACTTTGTACGGCGAGTGATTACGAAAAAATACGAGCACAATATTGTGCATTTGTATAAACCTTTTCAAAGTAATAATGTACGCTCGTGCCCCTTTCTTTTTGAGGGACGCTTTTTGTTCTACGAGAATATCATTATGCTCTGTATACTCTCAAGTAGATCAAATTTAATCCTATTTCTTTTATAAAATTTTGAACGACTATAAAGTTATCAGGCTCTTTTATTTCATATGAGCTCATATTAACTGCATACAAAAATTCTAACTAATCTAAATTTTTGAAAAATTTTCCAAAGTGTAATGGAAAAATGTGGAATTTTTGAAACGTATGTTTAAACCCAATGTTTTACCGGTACTCCAATATGAGCTAAGTGGAAACTCGTAAACGGGTCACGTCTCAGTTTCTTGGTTTTAACATGAGATGAAAACATGATGCTGAAAACTATCGATTCGCTTCGCGACATTTCCGAAACTAAAACAGCGATGCTAATTTATCGTTTTTCAAAATATGGTAATGGCGCGTTTATAAATTTTCTTCTTATCTCTTGACATCAAGGGTGATACCTAAATGAGTACTATTTTCTTTAAAAGTCGTTCTTTTTTCGCTCTTTACGTAATATTCATAAAAACTGTCTTGAAAAAAGTTTGACCTCTTTACATAAAGAGGATATGACAACATACGGCATAAAAATTTGTATGACCTGTTTTTAGGATTAAAATTCGTATGAAAAGGTGAGTTTTATAAATTTCAGCTGATTATATCATTTTTACTTTTGTAAAAAAAATTAAATTTTTATTCTAAATTATACTTTTAGTATGATAAAGATACATTAAGATTATCATCCATGTTTAATTAAAACAACGTAGTTTTTAAAACTAAATTATATTTTTCAACAAGTATTTCTTTTTAACTTCAATAAATATTTTATTGTGATTTACGGAGTCATAGGCAAAAAAGACGAAGAATAAAAAACTTTTACACAAAAATCCTGGTTCTCAAATTTAATAAAGTATTTTTTTTAATTTTTCGATTTTCGAATGTAGATATTTCGATTCTAAATACTACATTTTTGTAGATATCTTTGATTTTTGGTACTAAAACAAATATTTATACGTTTATTGAGAAATAAAATTTAAGCAACTAAAAATATATTTGATTAGTTAAGCCCAAAAATAAATTTATATACATGCAGTAGAAATATTGCAGTATGGCCAGACACACATAAGTAACTCTTAGAATTATTAATTGAATTTCAATGAAACTCAGCCTTTTTCCTTTTTCTTTTCTTGCTAGCAATATATTGATAATATGATGATAATTTATTCCGAAAATCTCATCAGAAAATTATTAATACCATTAAGAGATTTATTGATTTAATAGCGACAATACTTGTAATTTTTACGAGACTGTGTTCTTTTAAATATGGTGCAGATTTTGCCTTGGGAGCATTGTGATATATCAGTGGATTTTTTTTTATTTGAGCTGGTGGAAAACTACTGTTATGGAATGCTGATTTATGTTTACAACGAGGTTGTTGACCACCACTCGAATATATCGTTTGCTTGACTTTTCCAAGTGTATAAATTAGCACTGAAGAGCATAAAAATGAAAGCATCAATATCTTATACGTTGTAATCTTATATATAGTAATTCTTGTTTTATGTATGAACTCCCTCAAATGCGGAGATTTCTTTCTTACAATTTAATTTATTTTTAAATTATTGGATTTCCTTCTCAAAATTACATTTTTTATTCTCATATTGATTTAATTTTATATAAAAAATTATAAAATATACCAAATAGTAATGTTATATTTTAGTATATTATTTTTATAAAACTTTGCATAAATACATTTGATTATATCGTCGAAAATCTTTTTTGTTGAGTATTTCTTTACGTACGATTGTATTTTTAGAAATAGTAAATCATTGATTTACACTACGTGGCCCGATTCAACGTTTGCTGTTTCGAACCTGAATAGAGTCAATCCCGTCAATGGCGCCAATAGCGGCCGTATAAAAGGAATTCTCACTAAAAACAAGTGACAATTCTGGCTCATTTTTTACGCTACCTAAAATATATCTAATAAAGTTGTTTTAAACAATATTTATGTTTTTAATTAAAATATAAAAAATTAAAGTATATTTTAAATATCTACATTTATAGTTTTTTAAAAATATTATTTAATATTTATAATTAAAAAATGCACTAACAATGTAATGGTTAATAAAGTAAAAGAGTAAATTTGCGATAAAAAAAAAAAAAAATAGATACGTAAATAAAACATTTAAAAAGCTGAAGTTAGTACAGTTTAGGGTTAAAGGCACGAGAGAGGCGACATTGGCCCAGTGGCTCGTCGCGCAACGAAAGCGAAAATAAAGGTCCCGCAATTTATTTAAGGGCGATGGAATATAAAAGCGCACTTACCAGATAAAGACGGCCGTGGTGAAGATCGTGCCGAGGATGCCGAACGAGGCAAAGCCAAGAGGTACTACGGCCCAGGGGTTTGTCCACGAGATCACCTCGGCCGACAGCTTGATGCAGCGGCTCTTCGTCACGTCCGGCGCGTAGCCCGGCTCGCATCTGCGGCACGAGTCGTTGAACACATAGGCGTCCTCGCGGCACGCCACGCAGCTCCAGCAGCACGGCTCCTAAAACGAGCGGAGAAACAAGAAGCACATTCATCAGTTCCTTTACTTTTTTTCCCTTTTCCTTTTTTCTACTACAATGTTTTAGTTTTTTTTTTTTTACTTAGGAAGTTTTTTTTTTTTTAGAGGAGGTGGAGAAGAAGCTCGAGAAGAGAAATGGTACGGTTTACTTACACTTTCGAATAATTCACTAAAGTGTCGGGAAATACGCGTTGGAATGTGAAATTTTACAAAGATCGTAGCAGTGGTCGAAAAAACGAATAGCTTTATTTTCCAAAGATGTTGTGTAATATAAATTTACTTGAACTATTTTCAAGTTAATTAATGATATATTTAATTTTTGAAAAGTATCTAGTTACCCGGAAATATTTACGTATACGTTAAATTATAATAATTATGAAAGTAAACATTTACATTTCTATATAGAGTAAATAAAAAGTATCGTATTCAAATTTTATCAAACGTAATTATATTTAGCGAGAATGCGCTTATGCTCAGTGTTTTAAAAATATCACGGCATATAAAGTACTTTTGGTCAGAAATATTCGTACGAGCTGGAGAATTCGGCAAATGAACTCTTTTTACGCGCTGGCGAGCTACATCTTCATCAAGGCAAAAACGCTTGAAGACTTCATCCGGCTATTCCTCTTTCTCTCTCTCATTCTCTCTGTCTTTCTTTTTCTCCTCTCCTTAGTGATGTTTATCCAGATTAAAAGTCTGTCGAAGCGTTAATACATGTAAAAGGTATACATATAGGTATAGGCTCTGCGTCCTCCCGAAGCACGTCTGAGGCCGGCTGGGCCGCTTTGAATATAAGCGAGCATCTAGGCTATATACACGCGTAGCCGGGGAAAAGAAAAGGTATATGTACGGGCGCGCGCGGACTAAGCGAACGAGAAAAGGCCCCTGAGTTCGCGGGAGGTAGAAGCGAGCGAAATTGAGAGGCAACGGTTATACGAGAAGAAACGGCGGAGGGAGGAGGAGCCAGAATGGAATCGCGCGCGCGCGTTTCTTTTTCGTTTCTTTGAGCTACGAAGGCCATTGTGTTGTTGTTGCCTTGTGTGTAGCCCCTCTCTCTCTCTCTCTCTCTCAGGCGCGAGCACGCTCTTCTTCCTCCTTTGTGCGCGGGCGGGATGGAGTAATTTTTTTCGCTGCCGGCCCGCAGCGCCGAATAACACGCACCCCGACGTCAATTTGCTCCTCGCGACGGGCGGCAATTTATTTGACCAAGGTGTGAGTGTGTTCCAGAAGAGCGAGCGAGAGAGAGAGACGGCCAATCGATTCCGTGCGAGAAAGTAGTATTCTCCCAGCCGTCCGCCTGCCGCGAATTAATGATGGTCCGAGGAGCGCGGGCGAGCGCAAGTGAATGAAAAAAAGATGTCGGTGAAAAGGGAGGGAGTAGGCAGAAAAAAAGGGGGGGGAAGATGCGCGATGAAGCGAGAGTCCGACTATAAGGTTGACCTGATTCGAGCGCGTGCTGCGGGTTATACGCGCAAAAAATTCAGCAAACGCTGTACAGCTTAAAACATTTATCGCTCAAAGTAACTGCGCGCCGATTCGAGCGGACTAATGCTTACGTGATGAATAGTGCGAGGCTCGTGCCAAAAATTTTCGAGGATTAATGTTTTATTGTCTTGTGTGTGGGGAGATCATTAGTGTCTGGATAATCTTCCGTAATTAAGAAAGCAGTTTTTGTTTTGGGTTCTCGGAATTATTTTTTTATGCACAGCTCTGGATAAACAAGGCTAAAAACTAATGGCTACGATTAAACGAATAACATTTTATAATATATACGACTAATTGCCCTGATCTCGACGATCATTCGTTTGATAAAGCGACTGCTTTGCGGATTTATACCCCGTGACTGTGCAAGAACTGGATAGTCTGGGGTAAAATATGTATACAGTCCATTCCGAGTGGAGTCAATAATTTTTTTACATTATAAAATTTCGAAACGTTTAATCATTGGTTAAATTGAAATTAAAAGCATAACTAAAAACGTTTATTTCAGAACATAACTCTTTTCTTGACATCAGAATGAATCTGTGAGGCAATTTATAACTTAATTGGAAAACTTATTCCGAGCACAAGTCATTTTGGGTGAAAAATGAAGGTTTCGAAGAAACAGTTTACCTACGGGTCATTAATAATTTCCTAAATATGAAAATTCATGAAACTCATTACAAGCGCGCATGGTAGAAAAAAATCACGAATAATTTTCCGCAAACAAGCTTGTATAAAGGCAAAGAAAGTAATAAAAAATACTCACCTGGAAATTGCGTATCTGTCCAAGAGGGCAGTCGTCGCTGCATATGCTCCTCGGTATATGCTCCTCGCCCACGCCGTTAGCCCACTGCGTCATATTTATTTCTAGGTACAACCTGCAACAGGCAAAAAGGCGGAAGGCGTCAAGGCCTCTCCAGGCAAACGCTCTCGAGTCTTGTGTGAAGCTCTAGCGCACTCACCTCTCCTTCCAGGAGCCAATAAGCGTATAATTGTAGCGGCCGTCCTCGCCTCGTTGATACTGATAAATGTTGTAATAGCCGTAAGCGTCGCCGTCGGCGTTGAATTTAATTTCCGTTCCCTGCCGACCTGAAAGCATACACGGGTGCGCGCGTAGCGCTCCCCTATTATCGCCTGGCCTCTCTCACTCTCTCTCTCTCTCTCTCTTCCTACCAACACCTGTGTGCACGCGCGCGCGCGCTCAGCTGCTTGAGAGCAACGCATGTATATATACTTGGCGCAATTTCTCGCGGCCGCAATTTTGCACTCAGCAGCTCGTATTCCCTTGGCGCGCGTAGTATATACGGTGGAAGGCGCCCTATAGCTAACTGCAAAGGATTCAATAAGGGGGGGCGCAGGAGTGCCGAGAGTGCGAGAAAAAAAATGAAAAGGCGCGAGGCATTTATCAGCGTCAGTCATTTATCAGCGATTACGGAGGAGCCCGGCAAGCAGTCGCTTAAGGAAATTTCTTTGGGCGTGACTGTCGTTTTCCTTGTGTACACGCGCACCCGCGCACACACACAAATTCTTCACACAAACCCAAATACACACACAGAGAGACAGAGTCGGTGTATATACGCAGCGAATCGATCGGTTATTTTTCGAGACGTCAAAGTCTCGGCCAGTCAGCAGCAGAATCCATACATACACACCGCCCCCGTGCGCGCAAAACTGAGCATGGCTTCCGGCAACGCTCGCACACTTTTGGCAAGTCAGCAGTAACAACAAGCCCGCGCGCGTACGTACGCTTCCTTGAGCATTAAAGTAGCCCCTCCAGCCCGGCTTGAGTGCGTCAAACGATACACGTGCGTGAGCTCTCACTGACAAACTACTTTCCCTCCTAGGGATATCGCGCACTACTGCGAAAAATTTGCTTCCTAGATAATACGAGGAGGGAGAGGAGAGATAGTGTCTGCGAGAGCGAGCGAGAGAGAGGGAGAGAAGCTAACTGCTGCAGCGGCAGAGGCTATGAATGATTTATTGACTTCTCTGCTCCCCGAGGAGGAAGCGAAGGACTAAACGATTTTTTTTGGAACGTGCGAGCAGTACGCTCAGATCAAATGAATACCGGCGAAAATATGGTATGATTTTTTTTGGCCTGTAATAACTCAGAGATGCAAGGTGCTTTTTGGGGGGGAAATTTTTGTCTTATTACTTTTGCATCCCACGTATTCGATTTCGCTGTTATCGAAACAATTCCAATTTTTTTAATAGATTATTCTATTTATGAACTTTTGAGATAAACTTTTATTTTTAGTGCACGCGAAAGTTCAAAGTACGATAATGAAGTTTTTTGTAATAAATGGAAGTGTTGTCTGTGAGTGTTTTTTAGTCTGTTTATGTTATTTCAGAGACAGAAACGATCGAATGATGAAAGTTGTCACGTTTTAATTAAAAATTTCCATAAGTCCATTAATGAATTTCTGTTACAGTAAACTGGGAAGTTATCAAGTTTGATGTACTGTTCTATTTTTACATAGATGCTGCGTTTAATTAGAATTATTATTAGTTAAAAGCATGTATTCAGAAAAAAAGAATATTATTCTATATAATATTTACATACTTGACTTACACATGTGCGATAGAAAAGATTATAAGGCTAAAAAATGTTCATTAATAATTTTTTTAGCCTTAACTCGTTAGTTAAACTAAATTTTCATAAAATTTTTTAATGAGTTTATGTACCGACTCTAATTTACTTTAGCACATAAGTGATTGTCTTATATTGTAAATGAAGTCTCCAGGGTCGCTTTTCAACTTTCATGAGCTACATGTAAAGCTGTAATCCGAAAATTTCAAAACTCCATCCTAAGGGAATTTTTGGGTATAGTCATGAGACACATAATATCACAATATGATCGTTCAATTTTAAATTAAGTACCAAACTAAAGTAATAAAATATGATTACTGATGAAACTCTGATTAAATTAGGCCTCTTGAGTCCTTATTAATCTTATTATGCAATTTATAATGTTTTGACTTTGATAACTACGAAAAATTTTAACAAACCTTATGAGACGACAATATAAATATCGAAATATAAATTTCGATAACACTATTGACTATAAGTCCTGTAGAAAATAATTTTGTATGCTAATATTTTTTTTAGAATTGCAGGTCAAGGATCAGGGTTGATTTAAGAGAGTTCGGTTATACGACAAGGTGCCATTTCTTAAAATACTACTACAGATACCTTTACAGTTATACGACTGTATATCGAGTCCAAGATTAAATTAAGATTTTCCTTAAAGTATTAAAAAACTTTACAAGGGAGAGAAAAGATACTTTATTGAAGAATAAAATTCATTTAAAAAGTACAGTAAGATAGTAACTGAGAAAGTGATTCATCTAAGCCGGTCGCTATAGCAACTGTTGACCCTGGAATGTCGCTCGCCATTGTAATTTCGCTGCACCGGACTAACATTCCAAGCTAAATGAGCTTTGCAGTGATTTACTTCAATTTTACATTCAAAATAAAGCGCCTCTCGGAAGTGAGAGACGAGCGATGCAATACAACGAGCTGGGATTATGATAAAATAAATGTCTCGATTACCCGAGATTTTTATTCGAGAATTTAGAGCCCGTAATCAATTTAGGGAGAGACGCACTCAAGCCGTCTGACCGATAATAAAACACTTAATTTGTCGTTTCGATAAAAATCGCGGCCAGAAAAAACAAGTTCTTTACGTTCGATCATTGAGCCGTCAGGAAGGCGCACGCATATAGCCACTAATTGTTCGATTAAATCAGCCTGTCAGAGATCCTATCTTGGGTCCGGTATAACTTTCCCTACATACGACCTTGGCTCTGCTGGCAACGGTATAAGCCGGCAACTTTCCTTTTGTATATTTCGTTCTCGTCTTCGTCTTACTGCAGCGTTCGCCTCACGCCATAAATATATTTACCACCCCTCGCGCATATCATACTAGGGCGTGCGCGCTCTCTCACGCCAAGCGCCTTATACGACCATTTTATTGGGCTCCCTTAAGCATAACGAACAATCCGCATAAACATCGACGCCCGTCTTATCTTTAACGATACCTTATGGACGTGTTGTAGTAGGGAGCGAGGGAGAACTTACCTACGAAGGTGACGTTCCTTATGTACTGGAGCAGCTGCTGTCCCTGAGGCGCGGGCTTAAGGGCATCGCAGAGCTGGTGGTTGCTCGCGCGCTCGCCCACGCAGACGTCCTCGATGACGTTGTGCACACCGTGAGCCATGGCGTAGACGGCGTCCGCTGCAAAAAATTGACGAAATCACGTGATTCGTTTTATTTGCTCGTCGTCTGCATTGTTGTTTTCCATGCTTCGGCAGTGGTGCTTTTCGCTGCTGTGACTTTCTAACAATGAAGATTTTTCGACTCGGATTTCGCTTCTTTGTGACAATTTTACTGGCTCGAAAACTTTTCGCGAAACATCGATTTTGAGAATTTTCAAGTTTTAGGAAAGAAAATATCTTTTGGAGTACTATTGTTATTACGCTAAAGCGTATTCAATAGAATTTCATTGGCATGCAGAACAACAATCCCTTTTAAAGAATAAAAAATATTTACTTTTTTCGAAATTTTTGAAGAATAAAATATTGTTTTTCTGGAAAGTTAAATTTTGCAACTAAATTGCTTCAGCGATTGTAAAGATGCAAGAGCCGTATCACAATATTATTTAAAAACAGAGAAGAAGCGCACGGACCGCACGGTAGTTTTGTTTGCGTATGCAATGTTGCCTACTTTTACTTTCGAGAGGATTCCGAATAGCTCGCTCTTCGCATGCGTAAACGCCGAGGCGCTTAAAGCTTCTATCACTCGCTTTCGAGCCGCATTCGAGCTTGGGAATCGGTTGAATGGTTAAAGAGGCTTAATCCTCTGACGAAGCAAAATCCCAAAATAGCCTGGAGCAAGCTAATCGAGGCTGGGCGCAATGTATTTAGCGTCGGATCTTCGTAGCTTCGCGTTTTAAAATGCAAACCAGTTCGCTTTAATTATAGAATATTACGCTTCCAGGAATTCTTCGTTCGATTTCTTAAAACACTTTCAGCCTCAATAAGACGAGGCTTATTTTTAACAGCCCATTTTCACTGCGTTAGGGTGGAAAAATGGTGAAAAATATTAAAAAGTCGCAGGAGAATCTCAGTCTTTTTATTTAAAAATGTAGATATAAATAATATAGAACACAAAAAATGTTTTGATAAAAAAGTGATTCTTTTCAATTAATTTAACAAAGTAAAAACTTTAATTAAAAACAAATTACTTCATTCTGACAGAATTGGAAAATACGAAGAAAATGATTTTCTAATAATTGTATTTAATTTTTCAATTTATAAATTGATTGCCCGACCACACCCCGACCTTATCTACTTATTTTCCGAAAGCTGCACTCAGCGCATTAATGCCTAAAAATAGAATTTCCTCAACATTTCATCAGCGAAAAAAACTCTTATTTTTCCTAAGTTCTCATCCTTTCACATTGGCTAGATCCCAAGTCGAAGAGATAAAAGTTAGGCTCGCTAAGCCAAAACTCTGGCTAACTTTTACCCTCCTCTTTCTTAAACAGAATACGAAAACAAAGGAAAGTCGAAAAACTCACCTACGAAGGGCACTAGTCCCTCCTGCTTGTAATCAACGAGCTCTTCCGTGCCGTTGCATTTTCGGGCGTTCGGATCCGTTGATGAAAAGCTGCACTTGTGATGCTGCGACCAAAACTCGCGGAACCAGACGTTCCGGCAATTGACGTACTTGCCGGGCAGCGTTTTGTGGGGCACGTTGCGCTCGTGGCCGTCGCACTCGCGGCCCAACCGCGGCACCAGACTCTTATAGTAATTGTCGAAACCTGCAGGCCAAGCCAAAACAGAAAACATACCCATAAGGCATTGTGCGAGAGTGCGTGCGCGACTGTGTGTGTGTCTGTGTGTGCTAAGCGCTTCTTGTGTTTGTGGTGAAAGGGGCGCGATGATGATAGCCCGAGGGGTGAGCAGTTTTACGTGCAGCGCGTCCGCAATAACAAATAGAGCAGAGCAAGTTCGCGCGGCCGCTGCCGTGGGGCTAGAGGGGGAGGAGGTAAGCGAAGTAATAAATTTTGCGAGTTACGAGTGGGTAATAAGATTATTTGTTTAATTCGAGCATGTACTTGGGTTTATTTGACGGGGTTGATGATTATTTGTTGGTCGCGTCAATGAGACGTCGATTTTCTTTATTAAATCAAATAACAGCTACGTTATATTGTTTAAAACTTTATTATACATTTTTTTTTGTATAAGAATGTATGAATTAATGTATGTGTAATTTCATAATAATTATATTTTAGCTTCATTTGAAGTAAGATTAAACGCACCCTTATGACATTTGGTACAATCGATAATTGTAAAAAAAGAGCTTTGCAATGTCGAGGTCGTCCAAGATAATTAATCAAATGGGTCGAAATCTCGCAAGTGTTCTTTTAAAAAGAAACCTTATATGAAACATTTTGACCTATTTGGTTAATTATCTCGGTAAGTACATATCTTTGGTTATACATCTTGGCAGAGTCAATATTTTCAGTTATTGATCTTTTCGGGCTTAAAAGAGACAAGTAAAGTGCTGTGAACAACACCGTCAGATTCATAAAATTTGGTCAGTTTATAAAATAATTAAATTTTTAATAAACACAATGAGAAAAAAAATTTAATTTTAATATTAAGAATTAATTGAATAAATTAAACTCTGGTTGGTACTGCCAAATTAATTTTTTTCCGAGTGTATTTTTTATATAAAATTTATAGAATTTTTAATCGAAGAATTAATTAAAAACTTTTAGGATATTTCAAAAGCATTGCTTAAATATCTTTATAACAAATTTAAATTTGTAAAATGCTGTTAGCAAACTATTAGTTAAAATTTTTGTAACTTTGAATACATTTTGATTTTAACTAAATTACTGGGATAACTTTAAGACAAATTTTTACAATTTTTTTTTATTATTATTTTTATTAGCTTTAATGTTATTTTATGTAGCACCAATATTTTTATAATTGAATTTAATATAACATTTTCATATTTTTGATTCACATAATAGGTTATTATAATTTAATTTATTTTTAACAAATTTTAGCATTTCGTTAATAAGGGTATACATTAAAGTAACCTGTCTGCTTAGTTGACGAATTGCTAAATCGTTAGATAAAATCTACATCTGGGATACTAGTAGAAAATGCGAGTTTGAAAATGTTTTACTCGAACGTAATATATCCCTGAGTCACGATTTGAAGGTATTATGGAGCAAGATATCAAGTGGCTGACTCATTCCAAATCAAGAGTATCATTTTCAATCATTTCTTTAGATTTCTTTCAATAATCTTTTTTTACATTAGAGCAGAAAAGTACTGATATGAAAAAAGAAATCATTTAATAAATTTGTAAGTTCCGGAAGAAAAAAGGTTGAATTATTTAAAATGACACGTTATCTTGATATAGACATGAAGAGATTGTAGATACGTAATTTTCTGCAAGCAGAATATAAAAGTAGGGGGGTGGGTGGGAAAGAAAAATGGAAATCGAATAAAAAAAGTTAAAATTCGATAAAACCGGGAAAATCAATATTGTCAGGCATTTGTAGCTTCAATAACCTCTCAATATCGGTATATCCAAAGCTCGTTCGAATTAAATTCCGCTATTCTTCGGGGGGATGAGTCGAGTATATATACCGTCCGAGCGATTATCGTCTCGGCTTAAAGCGTCTCAGACGGGGCGCGGCTGAATCGCATCCGTTTTCTGCAGATCACAGATACGAGCGGTAAGCGGCACAAAGGCTTGTGCCACGGCTATATTCCTACCTTCAAGGGAATTCCGAAAGGGCAGTATCGTGATGGCGCCCTCGGCGGCGTATTCCTGCTCGCGCACAGGATGCACCTTGGCGCCCCAGGAGTCGCTGCCGATCCACATGAAGTGACCCGTCTTGTTGGCCTTTATGGTCGCCTGGAGCAGCTTCCTGCGAAGAGAAGAGCAGAGGAAGGTAAGGATAAATAAATGATCTCCGATATATGCCTCCATATTTTTTCCTCTTTTTTTAATCAAACCCCCCAAGTATAATGGGAGCTGCGCGCAGCGGGTATGTATACGCTATAAATTCATCGGGAACGTGACCCGGCTTCACAAGTCTAATTTTATTTCTCGCAGTTTCAGGCCTCCTTTCCACAGCCATAAATCAGGCGCCGCCGGCGATCCGGCTGATCGGACAGAAATGCTTTCCCCCCTTCTCTATGCTTCTGCCTCTTTACGAATGCTCGCCCAGCAGCAGCAGCAGCGGCGTTAGCAGCAGGAACGGCACATCTCGCACTAAAAATTGATGGCTCGCTATGACGCGTGTTCATACACGCACACACACGTGCCTCGATAAAGAGCTACTATTGGCATACGTGTTTTTATGCCGGGGCGCAAAAAAAAAAGAAGCAAATGTGCAGACTCGGTATAACGAGCGAGCAGCTGCGGCGGCGCGCATATAGTCGCAGGCCATTTGCCGCGCCACGTGTCGTTATCATCGGCTGTCGCCACTGCTGCTTTTTCCCACCCTTCCGCCACTAACTCCCAGCCCCTCGTCGTACGCCTCGCCTCCTAATTATTGGATTTTCCCCATGTTTTTCAGGTGCTAGCAAGCTCACCATTCATTTGACACGTAGAAACTTAAATGCGAGAAGGAAGGGTGACAAGAGAGAGAGAGTGAGAAAAAGAGAGGAAGGAACTGGTCAAGGATAATATATCGGCTAGCGACAAGCAAACGAGGCTTAGAGGGGGAATGACTAGGGAAAATATTAAACTTTCGATATTTCGATAGATTGAAAATGCAAAGTTAATCGAATTTTCAAGAGGGGTGCAACCCCAGCAGCGCTATTTATATTCTAAAATAGCAGCGAAGTGTTTGAATAATTTGACTGATTGATTTTACAATAAAAAAAAAACCCTGACAATTCATTGGCCCGTCAAACTTAATTTAATTATTTCAAAAAGAAAAACATATTATAAATAAAATATTATTACATTAAATAACTTGATCTTATGCGTAAAAATTATTTAGTGGGATAAGGCCACAATGTAAAATGAATCACTAACTTCTATTATTAAATGTTCAAAAATTTTAATCAAAATCCGTTTTTAAAGTATAAAGAATAATACAATTTTTAAAAAATGCTTTAACTTAAATATCTTATAGACTGATGGAGTTAGATTAAAAACTTACACAAGAGATAATAAAAGTTACCTCTCTGAAATATTTCGAATAGATTAATACAAACTTAGTCGGATAATATTGTAAAACAGAGATAAAAGTAATTTTTTTGAAAATAATTTTTTTTCTTGAAAATAAACGAAGATTGAAGATTAATAAAAATTTAACTAATTAATGTACTAATTATAAATATTTTCCGTAATTTTTTCAAATATTTAAACACATATTTTCCATTACTGGATTATTAAGAATTTACGACGTTGTTCAATATTAAAAAAAAAATAGTTAATTAATTTTAGAATTTCTTAAAAAAAAAAAAAAAAATGATAGTTTTAAGATTTGTTTAAAGAATCATATTGAATTTAATTATATGATGTATAACATACTACAAAAATGCCAAAAGTAAATCCTAAAAATAAACTAATCGATATAAAATAAAAGCGAACGGGCTTATAAAAATTATTTTCAACTCTCCTTAAAAAGAATGTAGATAAAACGTATGTGCATGTCTATACGAATATTTTTTATAAGTAGTATATTTCGACTTTAAAAATTTCAGAACGAATTTCTTGTAATTTTTTAAGATAACTTACTTTTTTACTGTTACAGAGCTTCTGAAGTAAGAGACTAATAGGTGGTTACAAAGATGAAGTTTTATATTTATATTTAGATTATAATGCCATGACTTTCATAATAATTTTCAGTATAAAATTCCGCTCCATTAATTATGAACTGTTTTTGTTTTACAACAACAAATATTTCTAGAAAATTTCCAAGCATTTATGAAAAGCTTCGAGGCAGCCTGAATGTAAAAGGAAACCGATCTTAGTTTGTTATAGATTCTAATTAGCCGACTTTCAACAACTTTTCTCCAAAGTTTCTGATATCGCAATAATGAAATAAACGTCAAAACTTATAATACAATCCTGAAAAGCAATCGCATCCCTCTCATTCTACGGCAACATAAAATCTTAAAACTATTTGCAATCAAGCGTCTCTGCTTGCACCGACACTTGCGAATGATGCAACAACCTTTCTTCCCCTCCCTGTCTCTCTCCCTCTTTCTCTACCTCTCAAGTGAATTGTCAGCCACCCTATTAATGAGGCAAAAAGAGTCGCTTTTAATTACATTCGTCCCGCTTATTCCATTAAGAGGCAGACGGTGAAAGAAAATAGAAGAGTAGCTCACTTGAGCGTTTTAATAGCTAATTCTGGCCGATAAATTACTTTTCGAGAGATAGAGTCCACAGTAGTACATACTCTCCGGAGGCGCGACGGGGACGAGAAGCGATACAGTAGATCGAGTCAAGCTCTAGTCGGCCGGGCGAACTACGGTATGCGAGCCATTCGCATTTAGAAGATCGACAGTGCTCGACATCGGCGACTAAATATTTGATGGTTTGCTATGCGGTACATCAGTCTAAAATACGGGCTCTGTCCTTTGTCCACTTGTCCGCTTGATAATAATTAAATGCGCCTTGCAATATGCATGCTGACGATTTAGTGCACGGATTCAACTAGATGCTTGTATTTGAAATACATGCAATTGTTTTGCTCTCTAAATAAGCCACAAAATATTTATTATTCAAGTTTTGATTTATAAAATTATGAATGCTTAAATTTATTCTTCTTTATCTAAAAATGTAAGTTTGACTCGCCCTGCCTTAACAACGCTTGCTATTTTTGTGTTATTATTTTTACAAAATTAAGATAATAAAAGTTAATGTTAAAATTCGAAAATAAATTGGTTAAACAATTATTAAACATTATTTTGATACTTTGATTTTATTTAAAAATTTTATTGATTACCTAAATATAAAGTTAAACATCCCGTATCGACTTCTAATTTATGTCCTTATCTCGTTACTTTTTTCCACGAAGCGCGTACCTTCTGTTACACTTTTTTTTACGAGCGATTATATACGCTCGCTAGCGCCGCTCGATCGCGTTATTAAAATCCCTAAACCGCCGGCGCGCGCGCTTATTATGGAGATCGATATGTGAGCCCGACACTTGCGTGCGTGAACGTGCGCGAACAGACGCGGTTTGAAGCACAAAAAAAAATGATTTTTTTTCACTCAGCGGTGTGCTACAGATGCGGCTAAAAATTATTATTTTTATACTTTTATCGTCTTTTCCGTTCTCTCTGGTGGAAATCCACGTTTGATGAAACAAATCTAGAGAGACAGATATAAATAGAGATAGAGAGGTACAGTAAGAGACAGAAAGGGAGAGAGAGAAACAGACAGTCAGACAGGGAGAGAGACAATGAGAGAATAGCGGGAGCGTCGGTCAATCAGCGTGTGCGGCAGGAGCCGAGATTAACCGCTGTAAAGTGTTTAACCGAGCGCGGCGAATCCCCGCTGGAAATAATTGGATCGCCGAGGAGAATTTTTAGGTTTTGTGGATGAGCCGCAAAAGGATTTCCAGAGGGATGAGGTAAATGGTGTAGGAGTGAACGTCTTGGGATGATTCCTCTGCTCTTTTTAGTTCGTTAGCGGAGGAAAAGAACCTCGTAAAAGAATATAGTTTCGACTATCGCAAGTGTATTATTTTATACTGATTACCCCAAGCCCGACTTTTTAAGAATAAAAGATATTATACTTATTTTATGTTATTTCTTTTTTAATTTAACGATCAATTTTTTTTATCGCTTTATATATTGTTCTATATAAATTTCTATGTTTGAGGAAATTACTTTGAAAATAGAAAACATAAGTAACAAAAAGGTAAGTATTTCTCTCTTTCAATCTGAAGGTATTTCCGAAAGAAAAAGACTGAATCTTGGATGATCAGTACAAGAAGAAGTTTTCTCCGAAAGCCTTAATCAATTAAATAAGAAAACGAATATCGTGCTACTTTAGTCCGGCGCCGGCACGGGAAAGCCATTTTGACGAGCCATTAAAATTCCTCAACGTCCATCCAATCTCCTTCCACTTCGTAAATCAAGAACATCGCGCTCTCGTCTCGTCTGTTTCCTCGCCTCGAGCCGATAAAAGTGAGTGAGCAGGCACGCGTCACGCATTCGATATATCTAGGTCGCGGCGAGCTTCCATAATCGACTAGTTTGATCAGGAAAGCGGAAAAACCGGCTCGCAATTCCGCGCGGCCGCCGATTTAATTTCCACGGCGGAAGCCACGCGCTTTCCGGCCGACTTGTAATTCAAGCGAGCGCGCGCGCGGACGCAGGGAGCGTAGAATAAACGAGCTCTCGGTTTTTTTTTTTTTTTTTTTTTTTCGTGAAAGCGCGAACGTCAGAGAGAGAAGAGAGATTAGAACGGAAAAAGGAGGAGCAGCGACTGTACTCGTGATCTGAGATAAGCGCGGATTTGCAGGCATAATCTCCAGCATATTATCTCGCGAGCTCGCGCGCCCAAGAACAACGCACTCCATTCTCTAGGCCGCTCCGCTCTCATTCACCCGGGCGCCCTTTTTTTTCCCTTCGATTCCGGCCTTTTTATTCCGAATACTTCGCCTCTGTTTCTTTTTCCCCTTCGGCACCAACACCAGCACTAGTCGAGCTCTCTCGAGGACACGTTCGCTACATTTCGAGTAGATGAAAAATGCAAATGTTTGAAGAGTAAACATTAGAATTTGAAAAAAAAGTTTAAATCAATATCATGAAAAATCAGCCGCTTCTAGTACGACTTGTCGCAATGAAGCGTTTAGCTATATAAGCGTGCATCCGAACGCGTGGAATTACGGACTTTTGATTAAACGACTTTTGTACTTGGTAATTGAAGAATTTCGAATTCCGAGCTTTAACTTCGGCCCGCTCTCGGCTTTATCGAAACTTCCCGGGAGCGCCGTCTCTTTCCTCCTTCGGCGAGACTTCGTTCCCGTGTTTTATTTTTATTTTCCGCCGGGAGTTCCCGAAGCGAGAGGAAGACTGATTCCCGGCGATTGAGACGCCCGGGCGTTTTCAGTGCGCGCTCAGCTCAGCGCCGGGCTGCATGTAGGAGAAGAACATTTGCTATACTTGGCAACTCGGGCAAGCCGGCACCGGCGACGGCTGCCTTTCGATCGAACGACATTGAATTTACTCGTGCCGGTGGCGGCGGAGCCAGTATAGCCGACGATAAGTGCGAAAAGCGAGTAAACTGCTCGAGAAACGATTTAACCCTTTTACCTTTATTAGATAAAAAAGACAAAAGCGCGCGGGGCTCTGGCTTTTTTTGTTTTATCCGCTTCTGTTGTTTCTCTTCCCTTCCGGATATAGCTTTCGTTTTTGTCGCCAGAAGGATGTATGGTGCTCCGAGCTAGATCGTTTCTTCAAAAGAGTGGGTTGAATCCTAAAATGGCTCTATAACTTGTTTGGACTTTCTTTTTACGCTGCGATAACTTTATAAATTTGATACTCTACTGGCGATTCATTCAAAGATGAGGATGTTTTCTTCCAAATTGATTACATTTTTTTGCAAGCACCAATTAAGTGCGGATATTAAGGTTTTGTTATTTTAAGCCAAGTTTTTTGTCAAGCTCTAATATGGCTGAACAAGTACGCAATTCTATTGACACGTGAGAATATTCTTGCGTATAATTCGATGATTTCTCTCCCTCTCGTTTCTAGCGCTCCCCCGCGTAAGCGTGGGTTGGGGGCAGGGAGCGATAACGTTTAGTAAGGAATCGCCCTGGAATTACGAAAGAGATATATATATAAAAATCTGACCTCTACTCCCCCTTCGCGTGTCATTTTCTCTCTCCTGTCGTATGTATCTATCTCTCTACGAGTGTGAGCTTCGTGTCTGGGCACGCGCAAAAAGTAATCCGAGGATCGAAAAAAATTAGTTCGTGAAGTGCGGCCTCGGAGGGAGAGGAGGGAAAATGATCTTTTTTTAGCGAGGCTATGATAATAGATTGTCGGATAGACGTTAGCAGCAGATGAAAATCCGCATTTTTTCCGAAAAATGATTCTTTGCCTTGAAAGCCAATTAAGATGGTATATGAAGATTTTTTTTAGTCACTTTTTTTCGCCGAATATACTTAATAAGAAATGGTATAATGCGCGTATCAAGGGTGTAAATTGGACTTTTATGCTCTCGTGTGGAATTTCCAAAAGTTATAGACAAGCTAGCTGAAGGCGAATACGTATTGCCATTCGGAAACGAATACTGCAATCACAGGATCCACTCGCGCATAAAACACACCATGTTTTTTATAACGCACGTATTGATTTTTCCTCTTTTTTTTTGTGCTGAAGCTACAGAAATAAGGTGAGAGTTTTTGACACGTCAAACACGCGCCAGTTGAATTATCCGAAAATATATGCAAAAATGTAGATGTATACTTTGATAACGAATTGACATAAATCTTGAATTTTTTAATTAGAAGCAGTAAGGTAAAAACGACGAAGAAAAATTTATTTATATGAGCTACTTCCTTTTGTCCGCCACTGGCACATGTATTGGAAAAACGTCAGTAACAAAATGTTTTAAGTTTGCTTTTTTATGTTACGGTGCTATGGAAATAATAGAATCGTTTACATTTATTCTTAATTAGCGCGTTTGAAATTCTTCAAATGTACAAGGTATTATTAAATTCAAGCTTTGAATAAAAATTTATTTAAAGAAAATTTTTACCAGTTCAACATCCTTATATTAGTTTTTTTTATGTATCTTTAATTATAAAGTTATACATTTTGCATGACTCTTGCTATCTCTTATCGTAATGCAGGACTATTACGAATATATCAATTTCTGTTTGTTATTTTATATAAAAAAAAATGATTCTTCTATACGTATAAAGCATTTCTAATTCAGAATTTTACGAGCATCAAAGGAATCGTATAATAAAGGGAATGCTTACCGGTCCGCAAAAAGGGACACAAAAGGAAAAACTGTGACTCACGGACAAATGTTTTATGATTTCTAAAAGTTTTTAATTAATACAACAAAAGAATGTAAAATAAAATGAGTATATTTTCATCAGGTAAAAGCGAGCAAGAGAGAATGCAGCTAGCCGTTATTTTTCCATTCCTGAAATATCTCTCGTAAATATAAGCATGCCCGTCCTAACTGAGAGACGCTCTCGCAGTTCTTAACGCAGGCAAATGTTTCCAGCGTGCGCGCATAAAAATCCATCAAGGGCGGCAGCGACTGTCGCACACGTAGAGCTGAGTTTTTGTAAATCGTACGTGGCGAGCGTAAAATTCGTCGTCGTCCTCCTCCTTGAGAAGCGAAGCCTGTGTGTATATATCCTCAGCGCGCGCAGCTGTTCTCAGGCAGCGCCGCACATTTTTCACGACCCTCCCCCGCTCCCCTTTCTGCACCCTTAGGCGCAAAGTATAAAGTAGTAACGTCACGTTTCTCTCTCCATCTCTCGCCTCTCCTCCCCCCTCGTAGGTATTTGTCTCGCGGAGCGCGCAACCTCGCCGCGAGGATGAAAAATTTATAACCAATCTAAGCGATAACTAATCGAATGGAATTGCGTCGCATCTATATTTTCCGCAGCTCCTCTCTGTGTTTGTACGATAGATGAGGATGCGCGTGCAACAGCTGCTGTCTTTATAAGAAAGGCGAGAGAGCCAGGATGAAGCAGCCGTAAGCTTCCCTCATTTTTCTCTCCTCGCTCTTCGCTCTCCGTTCTCTATTCATCTTTACTAGCACGCCTACTGGCAAGCTGGCATCTGCGGACTAACCGAAATTTAAAGCCGAGAAAATGGCTCCTTGAAATTTTTCGAATTCGCGCCCTGAATGATCGCTCTGCTTATGTCTTCGGCTATCTCTCCGGCGTCCTCCCTCATCTTTGCCGCGGGAATACAAAGCGCCGAGAGCTGGCCTCGATACGTCAATCGGACGCCCTTCGACGCGTTATAGCCGGAGCGAACGTGTGTATTCGTATTCACACGGCGAGACGACGCTTGAGCGACGCGTCCGATGCGTCATGCCAGCGAGAGCCTCGCGCCCCCACGAATCTGCTCAAGTCACGGAATTAAAGTGTCGATCCTGAAAAAAGCAGCTTCTGTATAAGCGAAGCTCGCGAGCCGTTTTCACTGATCTATATGTTTATTAACTAGGAGACTTTGATACTCGTCGCTTCCTTTTTTTGTCAATCAATCATTCAATTGGAGGATTAACGTTAAATTTTCAAAATTTCACCATGTTTTGATAAATTTTAATGGAAAATTATTGGTTAATTCGTTCCGTCTTAATATTCTACATTATTATTCGTGCTCCCTGGTAGAAATAATTTTTTATTAATTTTATAATTATTGAAAAACAATATACGATAGTAAAAAAATGTACTCAATTTTTGTTATGTACCGGGCCCTTTAATAATTTCTATACTACATTTCGAAATGAAAATAAAAAATTGCTGAAATATTGACACGAAGATGTATTATATTATGCATTGACATTTTTGTCTCTTTACGACCAGGAAACTTATTTATTTATCATTGGCTTTTCGAAATACAGAAATTTTTATTATCCATCAGTAGGGCTTATTTTTACGTCGCTTAATTCACGAATGACTGCTGTTAGATAAAAAAATAATGTCGAAAGATATTGAAAATAAAAAGATTATACTAAAGTAAAAAATTGTATGCGGGGATACGTATAAAAACGTCTCTAATCAAAGCCTCATTTTGAACAACCCAAATAATACAATATAAATAAATGAACAATAAACATAAAAGTGTAGCCAAAATACAAGCACGAAACTTGAGAGTGGCATTTATAGCAACGCTTTCAGGTACGATTTTAATAGCTTTAGTTTAGCGCGGCAAAACTAAAATCATTAAAACAAATTTATTCTACGCACAAGTTTTCACGAGCAGCGATTTTCCTCTGGCGAATTACCATATTTGGAACATTAGTTTTCGGCGTGTTCGATAACACAGAAACGTGGCCACGCTTCCCATAATTCATTTCAGAAGACATCCTAATAACTGACACATGCTCGAGAGATACAAAGACCGCCGAGGTCGATTAAAACGTTAACCTTTACCAAGCTCACTCGAGCGTGTATATATATATTCACGAATAAACGAGCAGCAAAAAAAAAAGAATGAGCGAACGCGAGAGAAGGAGAGAGAAAGAACGCTACTCGCGTAACTGTAAAGCCGGAAAAATAATTGCATTATTTAAGGGCCTGGGGGGTGGTATATATATCTAGAGATACACAAAGAGCTCGACTTCCTTCTCATTTTTACGGAATGACATATCGAAAGAAACGATCGAGAAGAGAGACAGAGGGATAGGGAGAGGGAAAGAGAAAAAGAAGCGCGGGCGAGCGTACTCGGAGAGCGTGAAATCCCCTCGACCGGAGTTAACCCTAGTTGAGCCCCCGCCCGTCTCTCTCTCTCTCTCGACGAGAGAGAACCTATCTAGGCGGCGTCGGCGTCGTCGGCGGCCTTACCTCCTTTTTAGAGAGACTCGCTCTCTATATACCTTTTGCCCTCTTTATTTTTGGAGAAACACTCGGCGCAAGCACGCTCGGCTTTCATTACGGAGGGGAATCACGTCTTTACTCTCGTATGTGTGCCCGTGTATGTATACAAAGGGAAGCATAGCTGTGTATAAAGCTCATCACATAACGGGCCTGAGAGTGGGTTAGAGATAGAAAGAGAGAGAGAGGAGAGGGGGGGGGGGGGGATTTCCTTGATTTTCATTTACATGAGAGTAATACAAATTGCTTTTCTTAAGCTCTTTCCCACTCTCCTCTGTCCCGGGAGGAAATCCTAGACGAGCACACAGAGAGAGAGAGAGTTAGTCACAGGTATATACATATACATATGTAAAAGGGACAAAACTCACCTGATGTTGTCCTCGTCGACGAAGAGCACGACACCTCGTGCATTCCGCTTCGAGTCTAGATGCTCGACGATCCGCTCAAAGTCCTCGGGTTTGGCGTTGCGCATGATCTTCTCGCTCACCGCCACGCAGATGTTGTACTCGGCCGAGAGCGACACGAAGCTCGCTATTCCCTGTGGGGTTTGCGGGCAGTGAAAATGTTCATTCGTTAGTTTTTGCATGCCTCGCGGAATGTATAGCAGCGGAAAAATCAATATGCGAAGAATGATGCGTCAGAAGAATTCTCGTTTTCTCTGCGCGCACATGAGCGCAGCGACTAGCTAGCGCCGACAGCTTTTTTCCCTTTTAATTCAAACCAGTCGGGGGGATGAAAACTGGATTGCATTTCAATTTGGGAATCCAGTGACTTTTATTTTTCAACGCGCTTTTCATTACTGCGGGCTTGTTTTACCGGCTGCTTCGTTGTTTAACAAATGCGTTAAATAAAGTAAACAAACGAGACTGGAAGAATTACAATCTACTCAACATTACTTCCCTCCTGTTCTTGTATTAAAATCTCAAAACTGTAGCTTGCTTTCCCAATACAAATAATATAGTAATTTTTCAAATGCTTTTTTACTTTGGAAATTGTAAATTCTTTTCTCCCTTTGGTAACAGATATTTGAAAAAAATACTAAAATTTAATTATTTTTAATCGTTATTTGAAATCATTAATACTTACAAAATCTTTTAAAGTTTAAATAAATATAGATAATGTAATTTTTTCAGTAGATAAAGGAATATTAGAATTTTTAAAGTAATTTAATAAAATTAATAAATATGTAATAAGATGTTGAATTTAAAATATGGCTTTTTCCATTTTTCAATTTTATTTCAAAAATGAAAACTTTTGGCTGAATTCCAAACTTTTAACGAAGATTTTTTTACTCCGTTTGAAGAACACATGCATTTTCAGTTTTTTAGTTCATTTAAATTGAAATTTCTCATCGTACGAAACATTTTCAATTATTTTTCTTATTTCATACTTTTTGATTAATTCTACATGATTTGATCCGTAGGTATTGATCGAAAAGTAACAATTTTTCGTCAGACATTTCACATATTCAGCGGCTGATCATCTCCCTAAGAATAAATTAATTAATATGGCATGATACTTAAGTGAACCTATTTGCACAGTGGATATAATAATAAACGAGTATCCACAAACATTTCGATGGTTAGGGGATATGGCTATCCCGCTCAGAAATCTGTATTGTAAGTACTAAGTTCTAAGTAGCGTGAGGCCGTGAGGGGTAAACTTTCGGTCGACATTATATTTAATTGGATTCCTTGGGCCTCTCAGCCTTAATAAGGTTTATCTAGTGGTTTTCTCTTTGGAATACTCTTTCATTCTTGCTTATTGTTAAATACCGTTTCAACATTATCAAAATTCATTGGTTTAGTTTATGTTAAAATCAAACTTTTAATTATTTTAGTACGGTCCGGTATCAGGTACACATTTATTTAATTTATAATTTAATATAAACGAGTCAATGCAATGGAAGAATTTGAAGAAAAGCACAGAGTAAACTAATTAAACATTGTTGCTAGAAACTCTGTTAGTCCATCTTATAAAGTAGTAATTAACTGTTACCGGTACATATTCAGTTAATTTATTTTAACTTTTAACGTACCTTAAAAATGATAAAAATTTCGCAAAAGTTGGGAAACAAAAAATTTATTCTAACAAATTAGTCATTTCATATGTTTTTACTATACGCTTTAGATTTTCATTCAACACTTGAAAGTATCAAATTATAAATAATTTAGAATATATAATAAAAGCTTCGGAAAACTACTCGCAAAATAGATAGCATTACTGTATTATACCAATTGAATTACTGCAATATTAATAGCGGAAACCTATTCATTATTGTGCAATATTAATAATGAAATAAAAATCCAGAAGCAAACAGTAAATATTTGAACATTTAAAATAAATATTTAAACTGTTTTTTACGTCTCTAACAAACGGTAAGTAAAAAATATTTCAAAGTAATATGTTAATCTGCCTATCGTAGAAATAAAAGTTCTCGATGAGTCACAAAATCATACTAAATGCGTGATAAAGAAAAGCAGAATGTGAAAAATGAAAAATTTTTACAAGAAATTTTAAGAAATAAAAAAGTATGAATAATTAAAATCTATTCGAAACTAGTGTCAGATTTTGGAAAACTTGAAATTGAAATTAATAAGTCATACTCACTAACCATGCTTACTTTTGGAATTGATTTTCGACTTTATTATTTTGTACTTCTTAAAAAAGTACTTCAAAGTATGGTACAAACTTCAAAAGGATTTATATCAATTATTCATACTTTTTATCTATTAACTCATACTTTTAGAGCGTGTTTCGAAAACGGTTTTTTAAAATTTATTTTATTTTATTATGTTTAGTTGTAATAACTCAATTTTCTAATTTTTCGTCAGTTTGTATGATACATGTACAAACGATCGCCCACACGCATTCACACGTACATATGCAATTCTTACCAGTATTCTACAAGTATAACGATTGATCAGATGTTTAATACGATCCTCACTTATGATACAATCCTTACAAAATTGAAATGGGACTAACAAGAGTTGGTCTTCTTTCATTGAATGAAAAAATTCACCAGAATCAGAATAATCGCTGAACAAATAGAGGAAAAAACAGACAGATAGAATTGAGAGTCTCCTCCTTTTTTGAAGTCGATTCAAAATATCTCATTCAACAAAATTGAGAAAAAAGAAGTAAATTGATTATTTTTGTATTATTAAAAAATATTTTAAAAGAGCATTATAAAATTAGAAGAATAAAGTAAAATATTAAACAAATGTGTCGAAAATCAAATAATTGATGAAAATATCAATAGCGTACGATATTAGCAATTACTTTAATGTGTTTTGACTACAGCTGAGCTTCGACTTCCTGAGCTTTTTAAGTAGAAGATAGCTTTATAAATAGGCATCATTGGCAAGTAAAGCGCATTGCCAGATACATAATAACTATAAAGATATTTGTGGATATTTATTAAAAGCTATTAAACTAAGCTGACTTTAATTGTTTTACAAATTTGATCTCGTTTACAAAATCTTGTACTCGCACCCAAACTAAGAGAGCGAGATAGAGGGGGGGGGGAAGAGAGAACTATTAGATAAACTTAACAGGTAATAAAGCAAGATTAGCTGTTAAAGGCATACTCAGACTTCTACTTTACGCGCTTAATGAGGCAAAGATTACAATTCCGTGTTCTATGCTCTGTGCTCTGCTGTTGCGGCCTCCGTACGTAAACGCTTTTCTAAGAACGCTGAAAATGCTTTTTGAATAATCAATTCGCAGTGCTAACTACGTAATGATATAATTATCTCGATTAATATTTACAGAGAAAACTCATTAAAACGGGCTTAAAACTTTTGCTCGGGTATCCAAACATCTTTTTTAAGAATACATTATCCGGATTTACACGTTCGAAAGTTTGAAATCGGTAATCCGTTTGTTTATGCGAGAAGACTAAGTATTCCAACTGGAAAGAATCTGATTAAAGTACATTTCATTGTTACTTTTATTCCAAGCACTCCGAACTTTTATCGCTATTATTTGGGATAATATTTTATTTGCAAAGCCACACTTCTGGTTACGTAATTTCTAGGTTGAGGTCTACTAAACTTTAAAATCTACTCTATTTTGGTTTTAGTGGTCAGCGTACCAAGTACATTTTACTTTTATTTATGGACGTAAACTGACTATGCCTTTGTGATTTGTTGAGCTGGAATATTGCACGGAACGACTAAAATTATTGATATTGAAAAGCGAACCATTATAAAATATAAAACTGGCACAGATTTCGAACTCTAGCGAATCTGAAATTCAAAATTTCAGACAATAACGGTAACCCAAAATTATCTAGATAATATTTTACGAAGTGAAAGAAAAAGTCAACACTAGAAGCTTTGTAAAAAAGAAAAATAATGTATCTCGTAACAAGTGGATCGACGGCAAGGAGAATAAGAGGAAAGCTGGATGCACTAGTCAGTGAAAGCCTCTCAAAGAAACTGGAGAAGCCGCTTGGTAGTAAGCGATCTGCTGAGAAAGCGAGCTCAGGCTTCTATTAGCCATAACGTAGAAGAGTAGAACATCGTCGTAGGCACATCGTCAGCGACGAGCAGTTGACGTTCCATCGCCGTCGGCCGATGCAATTAAGCCTCCGCGCAGCGGCTCATCTTCGCCGTCCACCTCGTCAATCCATTCGCAAAAATTTTCTAATTTCCCGGGAGCCGAAGCGGAGCAGCAAGCCGCTGCACTGTAAGTTAAGATCTTTTAACGAGGCTGTAACACAACGAACGAACGAACGAGCGAAGCAACAAGCATGGAACGCGCGCGTCGATACTAATTATCGAACTCAAAGCAAAATGGGCGAGGAGCAGCCAATTAGGCCGGCTGCTGCGGTCGTATCGCGTTGCACACTATGTCCGCCTCCCAGCCTCCCTCCTTCTCGTCATTATAGACAGGGCTGCGCGCGGACGGGCGCGTGCACGCCATAGATAATGAGATAATTTCGCACAGAGCGCGAAGGGATTTGGTGTCAGCCGGCGCTCCGGGCGATTCCGACCTCTATTTCGTCATAGTCATGCGCGCCACGCTCGCCTCGGCGAATGCGGCTCTCTTCGGTCGCGAGAGCGAAGAAAATACAAGAGCAAAAGAGTTGATTGGCCAAATGTTTTTCGCCTCGAAGCTTTCTTCCTGAGAGATAGCGCTCTGTTCGGGAGAAAGAGAGAGTCTATATGCCGGTCATCCGTCGTCGAGAGGACGCGCAGCGAGCGAGAGAAGGCGCGACGAGCGCGCTCCGGAGAGAAAGAGAGAGATCGATGGGCCAATTACGTAGGATGGTCCTCCGCTTTATTTCAAAGTCCCCCACCCCTCTGGACTAGTCGACGGACTACCGTCAGCGCGCTTCCTCTCTCTCACTCACTCTTGCCCCGTGTATATACATAAACGCGCGCGTGTGTGTGTATATACGAACACGCCCCAGTGTAAAAAGTGTAAAAGCAAAGTAGATCCGAGCGCGCGCCCGCAGCCAAGAAGCGCTATTTCCCTCGGCTCTTATCTTCTTGCCGGCTCTTTTTCGGGGATTGAGAGAGCGCGATTTGTCAATATTTAGTATTTAGTGGATCCTGGGTAGGGCTATCGAGGGGTCGCGGGCTATCACGGGGGATCAATCCGCAAACGAATTTCTCGCTCGTGTGGACACAATGGACTCCCTAGGCTTGACCCATTTTTTTTTCTTTCCCGAGAGCCGAGCTCGAGCTAAAGTTAAAAAAGAGCCGCGCGCGCAGAACGACTCGAGGGACGACGACTTCTCGTTACGTCGCGGGAGTGCGCGCTGTTTAACCCTCGGCCGAGCGCGCTTAACCCACTCAGTAGTTGTCATTGTCGTTGCCGACGTCGTCGCGGCAATTTAGCACGGAGCCCCCGCAGCTTCTTGCTGACGACCTCGAGGAGGTGCGAATTGCGCTCTCCCTTCCTGGAAATTGAATATGAAGCTCGAGGTGCTCTCTCACTCTCTCTCTCTCTACTTCCCTCTTTCTCTCGCCTGCCGGTGATATACAAACGAATCCAAGTATTATGCGACCGAAATTGGAGGTTCGCGCTCGTTGGAGTTTTCATTAACTTTACACCTCGCCTTCCATCACTGATGGACTTATTTTTCTTTTTTTCAATTTTCCGCGCGGAAATGTTTAACCATGCTTAAACTACTTGCCGTTTTTTAAGAGATTTCATAGAAATTATTATTGCATTAAAATATTAATTTAAAAAATAGATTTTTCATACCACTACTCTTTTAAACGTTTTACCTGGTTTCATAGTCGAGCTCCGAGAAGAAAGCTAGGGTTAATGGAGGACGGTTGCTACCGGAAAACTGTGTAATTTGCACTTTTGTTAAGAGTACGAAGAGCAATGGACGTGCAAAAGAGAGTAGTGTACGCTTTACTTTTTTCTTCTGCACAAGCTCGAGATAAAAGCGCATTGAAAATCTTGATTAATGAAATATCATGCAAATATTTTTCAAGAATATTTTTACGCTCGCGTCTGGCCGTATCTGTCTTATTCCACTTGCTCCTCTCCCGTATCGATCAATCAACGTTAACCGCATTTCTCGAACATTCGTGCGACTGAGAGGGGGGTCGGATTGTGTTTTTTCAATTTGCGCGTTTTCATTCAATGCATGAAGAATGATACAAGTTTCGCAGCTATCCTTTTTCAACGATACTTCTTTCAATTACTTGCACTCGAAACTCCAGTTGCTATAACGCTTGGATAAAAACGAGATAGAAATGGCTGAGCTGTCGAGACGTGATACGTGCGAAAATTGATCTAAATGCGCGTTCTAAATTGTAGACTGTCCGTGAAATAAAAATGAGAAATAAAAAGTTGATTAAAACTAGGTAGGTGTATATGTGCACCAAATATTAGTCACGCCTATATGGTAGTGGTTGGCAGTTTCAGATATACTCGCTTAATTACTTTTATAAAGATCCAATAATATAAAAAATTCGATTCTGATATAAAATATCGACCACCAATTTCTTAATAAAGAAGGCAGAAAAGAATAAAGAGTCACTTGTGTTTTGGTTTTAATTAAATTTTCGATGTAACTCTCTTTGACTGCCCTCGATATTCCGATAAAATAATTCTTCAGCAGCTGCACCATTCTCACACATATATATATATAATAAAAAATCAATAAACTTTAAAAAGTTAAAATCAAGCTCTAACAAGTCAAGCAGAAAAGCAAACCGCGCTTTGGTCAACTAACGAGTAAAAGGGAGAGAGAGAGACGTGACGTCTGGGCAAAAAAGGTCCGCTGTCCTCATTTACGCCCGGGAAATTCGGCAAAGGAAGTGAGCAAGGGCAGAGGGCAGGGGGGGGGGGGCGTAAGTGTGTGCAGCGCAGCGTTAAGCTTACCTTCTCGCCGTAGTCGCCCTCGACGGCGACCGTCGAGACGTACTTCCAGCCGAGCCTGTGGATGACCTCGACCATAGCCTGGGCTTGAAAATTGTCTGGAGGCACGACCCGGCTGAAGTACTCGAAGCGGCTCTTGTCCGACAGCTCGGTGCTCGTCGAGGCGTAACTTATCTGCGGTATCTGCGAAAATACGAAACATACACGGACACGTGAGTTATGTAGAGCGTTGGACGAAAAGCAACTTTTTCCTAACAACAACTGGCCGCTGCTCTTGTTGTTCATTGAGGACGAATGTTTCCAAAGTTTAAAGCGGGCCAGTTTTGAAAAATAGTTTTTTTTTCTTTCTTTTGCTCGGAATGTAGCTTCAAAAGGCAGAACGTGCTTTCATTATACAGTTAAGGCAAGTTATTAGTCCTTTTCTGATGTTTCTCCTTTATTCATGTATACATCACGCTTGGCTTACTGATACGAGGGCAATGGGAAATTTCAAAAATCAATAAATCGATGTTCTTGACTGAGTGAAGTTTTAAGTAGGTATTATACCGTATTAAACTATTTTCATTGATTAATAAATCTGAGAGCATTATTTTTGTTATTATAATAATATCGAGCAATAAATTTTTAATGAAATTATTGAGTTTAGTTTTGAGAACATCGCGATCGGTGTTAATAAAGTATTTAAGCAGCTTCCTTTGAAATCCGGGGATTTCAGATGAGGGAGAGGCGAAGGAGTCCAGAAAGTCCAAAGTGCTCTATTAGTTCAAAGTGAGCTCTATCAGCAGTCATTTCGCGGAGGAAAGTCTTTTGAATAGCGGAACGGCCTCACCTAAATTTGGACTTTCAATGGAGTGTTTAAAGTTTTTCATTCGGCAAATTCGACTTTAATATTTGCCGAGGATAATTCAGCTGTCATAAATCTCTTATTTTGCTCCGAAAAGGAAATTACGAAAACTTGGAGCGATTCCGGCGAAAACTTCCTTTCCGCGAAGATTCGAGGAAAAATTCATTTACCGATCCGCTCGTATGTCGCGAGCGCGAGCAGCCGGCATAAAATTTTCAATAGCAGCCACTTGTTATCCCCGTACGACGCTTTAAAGTGCGCGAGCGCCTCCTCCACGGAAAACAATTTGCAAGTCCGGCCGGATATTTCTCGAGCAAAGCTAAAGCCGGCTTGGTTGCGCGCGACGAATAAAGAATATACACACACACAGCGAGAGATAGAGAGAGATAGGTGGGAAGCTAGAGATAAAAAGAGAGAGAGAGAGAGAAAGATTTCGGACTGGCAAGCCACGCCTATCCTTTCTCGGAAATGCAAATAACGGGGAGGCGAGCGAAAAAAGAGAGGCTGCTGCACACGCGCGCGCGCGCGCGGACGAGGAGGGAAAAAATAAAAAGCGAGCAGAGGCGAAGATGGCCCGAGCTTGCGCGCGCGCGCGCGCGGATCGGCCCCATTTGCACTTGGAATAAGGATCGCTGTGTGCAGAGAACTCCCGCTTGTTCGCGTTTATATTTCCCTTGCAAATTGTACACGCACCGCGCACGGCATATTGAATCCCATTGCAAAGCCGCAATTTCAAGAAGCGACCGCTGCCTCTCTGGGCTGCCCCTCCTCGCTCTCTCTCTGTGTGTGTATGTGCGAGTGTATTGTATATGCGGCCGATAGAGTTCGCTTGGCCCCGACAACCTGGATAACGCGATTCCTATATGTAACTGAATATGCTCGCCCCGACTTCCACCTATATGCTTATTTACATCTCGAATGTACGATCTCTCGAGTTTAACTGTACGTACAATCACTGGGATCGATTGCTTTGCTTTTGCTTTTCAGATTTTTTTTTGTACCTGCTATTCTAAGAATAAATATAGATAAATAATAACTTGTATCTAATAATGTGTTGTCTTTCACGTCTATCGAAAGCCGAGAAAAATTTTGATCCCTCTGTGTGTTTGTTTGCTGGACGTCTAAAAAAGTTATTTTTCAAACTCAGATTCTAAAAGTAAATAATTCTGTACTTTTATTTATAAATTATTTATTAATACACGTTTATTTTCTTTTAATCTAAAAAATTGTAGATGTATATAGGTGATTCGTGTAAAAAAAAAGAGTGCATAAAAGAAAAAAAAGATTCCAAGCCTGCAAGATCGAGAATTCATCATTAATATGCAGTGACGAAAGCCGTTACGGCTGCACTTAAATGCAGGCCGCGCGAATTCGTGCAGTACACTTTTTGCCATCATGCAGAAAACTTTCAGCAACGCTGAAAGTTAGTGCGCGCGCGGAGCATGAAGAAAGAGAGAGAGAGAGGGCGTAGGTTATGCTCAGAACAAAAGACAGTTACAAGGGCAGGAAGAGAACACAGAGAAGAAAGTGAGTCGGATCAAGAGAGAAAGAAAGATTGAAAGGTCATGAAAGGCGGAGAGAGAGAGAAAGAGCCAAGTAGTACATAAGAGGCAAAGAAAGAGCCCGAGCGTAGTCGACGACGTTTCTTGTCACGGTAAAAGTGGCTCGGATAATTTCTTGGCTCCCTCCCTCTGCTCGCGTCATATTCCATAAGTTCTTCTTCCGGCGCTTCTTCTACTTCTTCGTCGTCCGTCGGCCGCTCACTCGAGTTCCGGCGCATACGCCGTTTGGATATAGGCCCGCCAGCCGGCTTGCTATATAAGAAAGAACGAGAGGAAAGAGAGCAAGGGTAAACGCTTTTCCTCTCGGGGATCGATTATCGTTTTTGCCCAACAAGAAGCCCGGACTCGGCCGTCTTATTGCGTAAGCCGTAATTCCATTTTCATTGAGCTCGCAAGCTCGAGCGGACTAAAGCTTTTGGCAGACTCGACTTGGGGGAGGAAAAAAAAAAGAAGAAGAAACAGCCGAGGGAATTAGACTTGCATTCACGCTTGTTTTTAACCCAGCCACAGCCAGGTCGAATCAATGCGCAATTAAAGATGCTGCCCGAGCCGACCGATCGAACTCTCTGGGAGGGCTCGGATATATCTATATATATACATAGGGCCGAGGTGATTTCTATTAGCGGACCGAGCGAGGGGGTGTAATGAATCCCCGCTGGCTGGCGCGCTCCCTAGCCGGTAGTTTCTTTCTAATGGACCGACGGTGGGCTTTGCGCGAATAATGGCGACATAAGTGAAATGCTTAAAATTTCATGGAGTGCTGTAAACCTTAATAACTGGTTGAAAGAGAGAAAGAGGGAGGGGACACTTGACTCGCTGGGGAGAATTAATGTGGTAAGAAAAAGGGGCGAGGGGGGCCACCTTAATTCCAGACGTCTTGAAAGCCGAAACGGCTAGCCCATTTATTTCTAAAGGATTGTGTAATTAAAAAAAAAACGTTGTATTACTTAACCTATTCAGAATTTCATTTTCAGAGATTCCCACTTCTAGATGGACTCAAGGTTAAGAAAACAAAAGTTAATTATTAAAATATTCTGTACGTGTACAATGATATGGAAAAAAACATCGCTATACCTAAAATTTTTTTTCAGTAATGTTTCATCTGATTTCAAAAGAATATGTAAGTGTTCATTTCGCTACATTTCTTGTTTTTAAAAAATGGCTTCTCGTATTCTGGTATAACTTTATTCTCATACAAGCTAGATTTTAATAAAACTTTCAGTAAATACGCCCCGATGGCTACGAAGAAATACACTTTATTACTTTGTTACTCCGCTTTAATTTCAAGAACAGAAGTTATTTTATCCATTACTATAGCTTTACTCCATATGCTTTTAGTTCAGTATAATTTTAAGGTAGCTACAATAAGCCTTTTTCTCTAGTAAAAGCTGCGGATATATAGTTTTATTACTACTGGCCAAAGCTTGATGCCCAAAAGGATTCCTAGTAAAATAGGTGTTTGAATCATACTCCTAGGTAAATAAACTCGCCAGTCTGATAAAATCATGCTTAAAACTGTTAGATAAATACTGAAAAAGATGAAGATAAATAAGCGGAATTTATCATGCTTCTTTACGGACATTAAATGGCTTTTTTATGGCAACTTAAATACCCCACCTTCAAAGTGAAAATAGTAGAAACCGTTTCTATTTTTTTATATATACAATTATGTATTATTAAAATTAAGATTCAGTATTTCTACTCAATCCTACTTTTAAATATTATGAGATTTAATTTCTTATAACTTATAGTTAGAAAGTAACCAAGCGCATTTATTGTGTAGCTATATTACGGGGGTTGGAAGTATACGAAGTAACAAAGAAAAATTCTTGAAAGTTCTTGAAAATGAAGTCAAGTAATACAGCGATCTCAAGTTATCCTCTTTATTCATGAAAAATATATTTTAAAAAAATTAAACGACTTATTATACTAGTCTACTTAAGTACTAATAATATAGTTTTTATTGAACTTTCAATTTATTAATAAATAATTAATAGTAAAGCAGTAGTTTTTGAGAATTTTATAAAGTGAAATTTTCGAAAGAAGATCGAATTAATTTTACTCGTAATTAATCTCAACTATTTAATGAAAATCTTCTACCCGATAAATGTTTTGAAGAAACCCACACTAGATATTTTAAAGTTTTCGAAGCTCGAATTTTCAAAGGCTCCACAAAGTCGCACTGTGTCGAAGCAAGGAACGTTTACAATGTAGAATGAAATAGTGTACGCCAACACAGAATATTAAATACTACTGGGAAATAGATAATTAGTGGAGAAAGGGTATCCATTAAAGTAAATTAATTATAGCGCGATACATTGTTTGCGAAATAAATTACTACAAAGTCGATTCTATACCGAAATTGAGTTTACGATAATTTAACAGCTAGATATTGAAGTAAATACGTGCCTAGCAATCGCATTTGATAGATGAGCATTTTTTATCGCTGAAATAAAATCTCATTTACAATAAAAATAAAAGAAAATGAAAAAGTATATTGAAACAGCGTGGGACAATCGACAAGGAAATGGACGCGAGTATAATTTATGAATGTACCGACGGTAAAAATTTTGACGCACAGTCTCATCAATTCTTCCAGTTGTGTCACTCAGAGTCAGATATAACTTACTCCGGTCATTCTCGACGTCGAATGTCACGTGCATTTTTATTATACACGTCGAAACAGCTTTAGTTTAAAAATACCTGACATTCCGATCGTGCACATGCATTTAAAATTTATGAAAATGTTATTTTTAATTGGAAAAGTAAATTCGCTGACAAATCAATGCCAATGCAGCAACGCATAACTTCCGTAGGCTATAAAATTTAAAAACATCTAAATTATAAAACTGGCAATACACAAGCACAGTTGAATAAAATGTCGAGAATTCTTCGCAACATAAAAAGGAATTCGGCAAAAAAGAAATCCTCAGCGAGACAGCCAAGCGTGATTTCTGGTTTGCAAATTGTCTGACACTTCCTAATCGCCGGGCCATTAGCCGTTAAACGAGCGTGTTGGAAGCGAGGGCACACCGGCAACTGCTTCGCGCTCAGCTGTAATTTGAAAATTTTTCCGAGCGGCTCGTCGCGCTTTGAGGCAGTGCGGCGGGCGACGAAGAGACGAGCTCGCTCTCGCGCGGGGAACGCCTGTAGAAGAGGCCACTCAGCGTGCCGGGCTTGCAAGTGCTTGCTCGACATCTTTCGAGGGGGGGCAGGTGCGGCGCGCTGCCTGGCTCTGAAAAGGCCTCGAACGCCTCGGCTAGTCGAATGCTTTGCCAGCTGTATCGAAATGATCGCTCGTATATATACTCGAGAAAGAAAAAGGAAATAGAAAACATACGAGGCGAGGAGCTGTGTGCGTGGCCGGCTAAGCCCGGAGAGGGAATGGCTTTTCAGACGGGAGCAAAAAGAATCGAGTGCCCAGAGAGGGTGTCTATACACACGTACACACACACGTATATATTTATATTATATGATGTGAGTGGGCGGCTGGGTATGTGTGTCCGCGTGCGTGTGTATCTGTTGTTAGAGTGCTAGAGAGAGGTGGATGACTTGAAATTGTTGAAAATCGAGGTTTTTCCTGTACGCCGGGATGAAATGTTACCGCTTGCCTCGGGATAGTCGGAGGAAATGGGTTAGCTGCACACTCGAATGGAGTTGCTTTTTCGAGCACAGTTGAATATTTTTGAATTAATAATTATTGTGGAACTAGTGAGATGAGGCGTAATAAGGTCAGACGCAGAAATGTGAGAATTAAATGAAGCCCAATGGCAGTGCTGAATCTGCTTAGGAGGAAATATTTCTGTTTTAATTTTCCTAAAGTAATTAAAATAAAAAAGATTATATTTTTGGATATGATGTTTTAAAATTTTATAAAAATATGCATGTTTACATTATGATGTTATCAAAGTACATACTGTAATAATATTTAAAAGTTTGTTATGTATTAAGTGGAATGAATATGCATGTTTTTGATATCGAGTATAATAATTAAATAACTAATTTTATAATAAACTTATATGTTAATAAAAAACGAATAAGTACGATTGCAGCTTTAATTAACTACCATTGCTTTTAACTAAGTTATTTGATTCATGAATTTAAAATAATTACAAATTGCATTAAGTTTTACTGAAGATATTTAAATTTTTAAAAGAATCAAATTGATGTAAATAATGAGTTAGAGCTAAAATGAATTTCTCAAAACAAACAAAGTATCTAGCGTAATACGAAAATCGCTGAAATACACTGTTGGAGGAGATAAAAGTTTCCTAGCTGTACATTTGGTTATGATTACCGGTCATGTATAACATCTAAACGTCGGTAGATCAATGGATGAATAATAAATGCCATAAAAGCCTTATAAATTAATTAGTATAAATTGGATAATTTTATTTTACGTCTTATTTATAGTTTTTTCGGCAATATATTTACAAGGTAGGCAAGGTTAAGCTTTTCTCATTAATTTTTCCTGCATTAAACATAAAAACAAAATAAAATTTTATTACAAAAAAATACATTGTCAATATATATTTATTGTGAATTGTTAGCAATCAAAATATTATTACTTAGCAGGATTTATGTTATTAAATTTTATTCTTTGCGGATGCATGTGTTCTCCTAATCTTTCTTGCGAGAATTAAAAACGTACATTAAACTTATTTAAAAAAATACAAGGACAAAAGTAAAAGAAAAGCTAATGAAGATTTATGATGTCATAAGTTTTCATATAAATGTGAAGCGAATACAGCATATTTAATTTAAATGAATTTTCATTAATGTATATTACTTTAAAGAAATGTGAATGAAATATAATTATTTATTTAATATAATTTATATCTATTTCGGCTTAATGACTTATAATTTGCTTTATTAACATTATTTTTTTTCTACAATGTTAATTTTGAATAATTAACATCAGTTAACTATGTAATAACGTATTTTATATTTATGACAATACTAATATATTTGAAAAGAAAAGTTTATTATTGATTTGATATTTAGGCAAATATGGATTTTAGAATTTGTTTTAAGTAATGTTAATTTTATAGAAAAATGTCGTTATTATATTTACGCCAACTATTTTTTATTAACGGGTTGTTTATTTTGCAGTTCTGTATACGCAGTTCGAATTTTTTCAGTGTATCTATAAAATATAGCAACGAATTATGGCCAGTACCTGTAACCCATATCAAAAAATTCTATGAGCAACAAGTTTATAAAATCTAGTAAAGTCGGATCTATTATTATATATCCTATATATGCATTTACCGTGTGAAAATTATTGTGTTCTAACTGTAGTATGTTTACATATCATATAAATTATTTACTTGCTCATGATAAAATGAACAGTAAATTGATGTTCTACAGTCAATTATAAAATTTTTAAAACAGAAAAAACTATACGTTAAAATATATTTATTATTGAGTGACTAGTGAATATTCCTTAGAATAATCACAAAAAAGATGCTTTTCTCGATGAATTGATAGATCGTAATGGTAGTAGTATCCATTTGAATCCATTTAAAAATTCGATAAAAGATTAAAACAATTTTTTTTACGAAAAAGCGTCTCTTTTGCAGGGAGCTTTGAGTGATTATCGATTCAGCTTTCAAGACCCATTCGGAAAATCGCATATACCTGTACGCATCGCACTACAGATCCAGCAAAAAGAGTTGCGAACAAATAAATCAAATCTAAAATAAATTCTCAATACTTTTGCCAGCAATGTTTCTGGCCGACTTGAAAGTTGAAATTGATAGCGAGAAAGTGAGGAAAAGTTGGCTGCCCCGTTATAATTGATCACCTAACGGCGATGCATCACCCCGAAGAGAGGGATGCGTTAGAAAAACTTACCTTGAAAAGCCGCAGGATGTTGGCGACCATGATGGACACGCCGCTGAAAGATGCGCCTATCACGCCCGTCACCGGCTTGTGCGGCTCGTAGATCGGGGACTTGCCGTTCTCGCACTTGTATTCCGTTATGTCCTGAAAGCAAGCCGATTTCATAGTCAGCAAAATTATTCGACATTACCTGGAAGCAATTAGAATACTATTAGAACTAGGCATGCGTCTGCAAGCACTGATTGCTAAAATGCCATGTATATAGGAATATTCTGTGAATCTATCGCTAAGCTACCAGCGTTATTATGGCGCAACTACATTCATTCGTCATCAGTTGTTCTGTTCTTAGTTATCCGCTTGATTCGCTGGCGCAGGTGGAAGATTGGAGTGCGCGCCGCAGTGTTTACGAAGCCGGGAGCAAGCGTGCGCTGGCTGAGCCAATTAGTCGCCGAGCGGAAATATCAGGGACGACAAAGAAAGTGCGCAAGCACCGGCTGCTCGCGCGGCAAACTTTGGAAAATAATATCCCAGGGCAGAGATCCGAGCGCGAGTTTCTCTCTGCTCTCTCTCTCTCAAGTACAATGAGCGGAGAGGCTCATTTTGGATGCGAAACTAAGAATTCAACTCTCAGGGATTCAAGACTGGCTACTGCTGGAAGGAGCTTCCGCACTCGCTCTTTAGCGCACGCGCAAGCGATAACAAACAGCCATCAGTGTCATTATACACAATGCATTGTCTTTCCCGAAAACTAACTCGCTCCCGTTAATTGCCCTCCGTTTACCTCTCTACAACTTTTCTTCTTCGCGGGGGCTCTTTATTTGTTTTCTCGCTACCCGGCCGAGGATTTTTCCTACTTAATTAGACGTTTTATTTCAAAACTTATAATAAGTACCTAGCCGCCGAGAAGAAATTTGATGTTTACGTTGTGGGAAGATGAAAAAATTTTTAATACGGCTTTTCCGGAGAAATAAAAATAAGGCTTGCCGAAAAATAAATAACGATTTTAAGGGAAAGTTCATGGCTGGATAAATTGTAAGCATTCGAGTTTATTTTTTCTTCATTCACGCTATTTTGTTACGTCGAACTAGGTTCCTGCTCAAATCCATTAACCGAACAAATGTGGCCGGCGCACGTATCTCGATTTTATTATTTGATGTCTCATTAGTTAGCACGAGCATGAATATTGTATGTATAATCGAACTAGCAAGCCGAAATAGCAGCTCACGGAACTAACAATGGCCCTCCAGCTATATAACTCAGGCAACGTAGCCGATTTTCAAGCAAAATGCCGTGGCGCACGTATTTTCATCATCCCCGAAGAGTCCGCAAATTGACAAAGTAAAAAATGGTGCCGTCGTCTCTTACACGCGACGGTGATTAAATCAGCTGGCCCCTCCAGCCAGCGCGCGCGGCCCCCGTCGAATAAATTATTAAAGATAAGTGAACTAAGCGGCGTCGTTTAAGTGCTAATGAGCGCACGAAAAGGACATATTTTTGAGGGAAAAAGGCAGCCGCGAAAATCGATCAATCAGAGAGTGCGATTTCGTGTCGGCCCCTGCGGTCCCGCTGAGGATATGCGTCGAGAGCCTAAACTTCCCCACGGAGAGTGAAAATGAGAAGGGAAGCTGCCGATATGTGCCAGTCTACTAGCGTGGCGGCGTGACAAAAAAAAATAAAACTGGCCCTTCTTCCGTCGCTAGAAGCCTTTTATTTCCTGTCTCTGGTACGGCACTGCACTCTCAGCGTGAGCACGCTTATATGCATCGCACTGGACGTGCTGATATGTCTTGAAGCATGCAGGAGAGTAACGGAGAGAGCTCAATAAAATACATTTCAATTGAGTGCTCGAACACGGGGAGGCGTCATGCTGCTCTTCCATCCGCACCTTCATAGCCTCTCTCTCTTTCTCTCGGGTGTGCTAGTATGCTTTTTAGAATTATTCTGCTTTATAGCCAAACGAGAGTGATCGATTTTAATATTTTCTTACTTTTTTCAGATGTATAATTTACGTTATGACGCTATCAAAGTCAATCAATATTCGGAAAAAAATTGTTTGAAGAAAAAGAAAATTTTATGAAAAGAGATTTTAAAATTTAATTTATTAAAATGTACTGTGACAATTCATTTTTTAAATCAACGTTGAGTTTTTATATGAAATGTATATTATTGAAAAAAAAGTAAATAAACAAATACTAAATTACAGTGCTATTTTTATGATAGAAAATAGCAATGCTATTTCTAACACTTGGGATTAAAATAACCCATCAAAGTACTCGTCGATAGGTAAAAAAAGAAAATGTACTAAAACAGCTTAGTCGATTACTCTGCTCGTAGTTCCGAAGCACGGGATAAACGTAATAACACAAATTGAAAACAACAAAAATGTCGACGCAGCACGTAGTAGAAGAAACAGTAGCGGCAGCAAAGCGGCAACTTGCTGGCAAAAGTCGATCGAGTGTACTAGAAGCACCCACATATAGAGGCGAGAGTAACCGAGTGCGAGAGAGAGAGAGAGAGAGAGGAACGGTCGGCTCTGGCGAGAGAGACGCGATGCGAAACTATTCGGGTCGTTTTCCCGGTGCTATCTCTCTCGAGGGCCACCGTAATAGAAGGTTCATTAAAGCGCAAACTCGCGCGTGCGCACGTGTGTGCGTTAGCCTGTGTGTGTGTGCGAGAGGGGACTAAGCGACGAAGAAGTAGCTCACTAACCCACTGTCGTCATCTGCGTGCGGAGAGAAAAAGAAGCAGTGGCGCAAGCTTAAAGGGGATGAGGCGCAGTAGCTATACTCGTGTCGGTTGATGAGTGGGCGGAGCCATTATCACGGCTTATTAAGACTAGAATGGTATATAGTAAAAGAAGCAAATGGACTCACGCGGCTCACCTGGTTCATGTACGACCGGACAAACTCCATGCTCTGGTCGAGGGCGTAGGTGTCGCTGCTGCAGGAGTCGAGGATGAGAGCTCCAAGGGTCGAGTTGGGCAGCAGCTCGTAGTCCGCGTTGATCTGGTCGAGGGCGTAGAGCATAGCCTCGAGTCGCTGGACGCCCTTCTCCTCCTTGACCGCGCCGCAGGGCGGCTGCCCGATTGGCCCGGATACCTGCGTTACAGATCCAGAGAGACAGAGATTAACCGGCTGCAGAGCGGCGAGAAGCCAGCTTGCATATATATATATATATATAGGTGGGACGATACAATGCAGCCGCGAGCGCGCGCAAGCTCTGAGGCTAGAGCCGAAAGCGCGTTTATGACCGGTGCTTTGTGGCTAGGACGCGGCCGGATGCGCGCACGGGTCATTTCGCGTTCCGCGCTCGCCTCATATCAGCGGCCCAGGTATATGCAGCGCGAGAGAGCTGGAAGAGGCTTGAAACTTCCTAAGCCCACCCGCGTGATTAACGAGCTCGCTCGATTTTTAAGCGACTAGACGGCTTCAGCAAGTTTCTCGCTGCCGCTATCGGACGCTTTTTTTTCCCTTCCACCATTCCCGTTAATGTTTCGAAACTTTAAAATCCTTAACGTTTATGACTCGAAGATTGAATTTGACCGGGGCTTTTGTAATCCCCGTAAGCCGGCCAACTATAAAGAGCGAAATCTTTTACAACGTATTAATCCGCGACGGGCTGTATGGATAAAGCTGTAGTATAAGGAAGTTTAGGGCGGGCACGTGCAGTAACTAACTTATATGATAAGGGTTTGTTGCGGATTAAATTACGCGGTATTACTAAGATTGTTTACAAAGTTAAATGTTGGCTATTGAGTCGGCTCAGATAAACAAACTACCGAACCAAGTTGATACTGTTCCTTTGAAGCAGCCCGCGCTCGGTAACGACCCGGCGTATATATATATAAATGAGTTAAGAAGAATGGATTTAGCCGGCTGAACTGAATTTTAATTAATACCGTCGAGAGAGAGAGAGAGATATAAAGTTCGGTTGGTAAAGCATTATATTATCTGAGAATAGTACTAATCGATAAACGAGTAAGCCCGGCCTTTGTATCAATTATATTAAAGTTGTTAAAGCGACTTTATCGCCGTCGTTTTTCCAAATACTCAAACTTTACAGTGCTATAGGAGCAAGTTAGCGTGTTTTTCTCCTTAAAGCTCTCGGAACATTTATCTGTAAAAGGGGGAAATCGACTTCTTCGCGGATTCCTCCGAGCGCGAACTTGCTTTCGCGCCTGCTGCTTTCTCGAAAATTCGATTGTTTTCGAGTCGAAACGGCAGCCGGAAGTTTTTCCTTAAAATTGCGAAAAATCGATCTCGACGCCTGATTAGCCCCGGGCCTGCAACCCGATAAAGCTCGCCCAAGAACTTTTCGTATACACTTTTTGCTTGTCGGCCGTCCTCGAACTTTGCCTCCGTATTTATCTTGACCGGCAGTTTCCGAGTCAGACGGAACGCTGCTAGTGCTGGTACGTGTGTGGAAGGGGGGGAGCAAAAGCAGCGTGGGCGTAGATATTCAAGTGGTTACCGGTCAGTTAGGTAAATTAGTCGAGCTGTCTCGTCTTGGAAGCGTGCAAGGGTGAGAGAGATAGGTGCGGGGTGGGGGGCTATAAACTGTTCTAAAACTACTTGAATTTCTAATAAGGACCACCTGACACGCGCGTAGAGCCAGCACCTCTGCAAATAGAAAGTTATGGGAGTCGGAGTATCTTCTTGGAAAGAGCGCTTAAGCCGTGTACGTCGCGTGCGCATATATAGAGGCTTGCCGGGCGATATTGGCCTGGGGAGATCGATACTCGATTTCGGCGCGCCGTCGATTCGAGCGTGTTCACCGAGCCCGAGCGTGGAAAAAGTTGCCTCGCTCCGGCGCATGTTTGACTTAACGGCTGTTCAATTAAGTTATATAAGGAAAAAATACTTTTTCTCATCGACTGGAAGTTTATATTAGTAAGGATTTGAGACCTAAAGAAAAAACTTATAGTTTATAGTAGATTCTAAAATTCAATGTTAACTATCTTTTTTGAAAGTTGTATAAACTTAAGTAGCACCATATTCAAATTGATTTTGATTTTATTGTACAGTGATCTCATCAATAATATTTTTATTTTGATTTGAAGCTTTAAAGAAGCTTCAATAATATCGAAACATTGCCAAAGCCCTTATTTTGCAAGGGCTGTCCTGGACTTAACGCTTCTATCCACTTTGATATATCTAGGGATACATATTCAAGTGCATTTCGAAATAACAAAATAAGGTTACGCAGAAAGCCACTATTAATCAATTTGAAAAATTCGCCAAGATAAAGCCCAGAAAAGAAGAATAAGAAAGGATTTATAGTAGATAAATGGACGAAATTCCGTGAGGATCATGAAAAGAGAATTCAAAATTCAAACGTACCTGCTCGTGCATGGGAAAAATGCCACCGAAGATGATGTCGCCGACGATGCGTATAAGCTTGGAGCCGTCCTCGATGCCGTTGTTCCGGTGGACCTGGTAGGCTTGAGCGGCATCCTGGAGCAGTCCGACGAGCAGGAGCCGTATCAGCAGCGGCGCCCGGCCGCGCGACGGGCCCATCTTTCAGCGCGCCGTTGCGGACGTCGACCTGCCGGACGAGGACAACGCGTCCGCGAGCTGGCGCGGCCGCAGCCTACACCGCCGCACTGCAACAGACAAGCGGACCAGGTATCTGTTAGACGCGTCGATCATTCGGATATAACTTGTCAGTTGAGTAATGGAGGCTTTATGTGCGCGTGTATATTAATGGACAAATGTAGTCTCATATTTAAAATCATGGGGGGATAAATAAAAATAAAATCTTAAGTGAGTTTCGATGAAATGAATGTTTGAAATATTGATTTTCATGAATTCTATATACGCGAGCCTTCAGAATGTGAGGGCGGCAGTGACGTTTACGTATTTGAATTTTTTATATGCTTTTAAAAATGGTATTTTAAAATAGATTAATCATTTATTTTACGGGGAATATAAGATCAGTGGAATACATCAGGTGTTTTTCTAGTGTAGTAGTTCTAGAGTAACGGTAAGAGAAAAAAATTTGTTACTACCTACTTTCTCAAAGTTTTGGACCTTTAAAGTATTTTTCTAAGGTATTAAACTGATATAGAAAGAATTCGTAATGCTGCAAAAGTTTTAGAGAAGCGGCACGCAGGTAAGTTATATGTAGGTACTGAAACTGTGAAACTTTAAATGCGTTTTCTCGAAATAGCATTTTTCAAATTGGTAGATCAAATTTCTCAAGAGCCGTAGAAACAATTTGCATAGAATAAATGTTGTATTTTGTGAATTATTCCAAATGTCTTCTATAATAAAACATATAGTCATTCTGATAACAAGAAAAACTGCATTTTCAAAATTTCTTAAAATACCTAATTTATTATAAAACCTTTTTTTTCAACTTATTGAGCGCGTAATCGAGAGAGCACTGGAATTTCTCAATTCTATTCATAAATCTACTCGTTTTTCAGAGTAAACCCACAATGCGCACAATAGTCACACTTTCTCCAATGCAATTATTATAATCGAGCGTATCCCGTTGCCGAGTGCCTCTCTCTTTTTTTTTCCCTCCAATTTGTGAAGCCCCTGAGCAGGCGGGAGAAGAGCGCGCGTAAAGTCATTACCGGAAGGAATATTTTTCCGAGCCTCAAAGTGTGGGGGCAAGCTACTTGTGTTTGCTCAAGCCGCTTATACTCTCGGCGTTCCCTCTATATAGGGTCGAGTATAGGGCTTATCCTGCTAGCCGCTTTTTCGGGCTCCGTAGGTATATTGATTTTGAAAAAGTTACCGACGCAAAATGGAGTTTTGCCCTGATGCGAGGATATTTTTCGAGCTCAGTTGCTTAGAGCGAATGTTTATGCTTTGAGTAGAAAGTTATGCGCGCTGGCTTAAAATTCAATACTGCATCAACATGCTCATCGGTTTTCGGTAAACAAAAATATGAAAAAAAAGCACGACATCTCGTACGTAAAATTTTTGAATTTTCAAAATGCTTTTTCCCAATTTGTCAAAGCATTCAGATCTCACAGGAATACTTTTTCGCGTGTCAACTAAAAATCCCTTAGTTTTATCTCGCGGTCTCTGGCGTCAGCAATCTTTCAAAGTCGAGTCGAGCAAACGACGATTCAGCTGCTGCGCAGCATCTCGTTTCCTTAGGTTTTCCAGCGCATGCGCGGCTCGCGCAGCGCCAACAAGGCCGGGCGCATAACTCTCGCTCGTTAATTTTGCTTCGTTTTACGGATAATTAAGTGCTTAGCCGGTAATCGTCACAGCAAGTCTCGTTACTTCAATCTTGCTTAAGTACTTATACTCGAAATTGAAACCTCCGCGAGAGTGGATGAGGAGACAGCAATTTCCATTAATCGTGCTTCAAAAAAAATTCCAGCGGCAAATTTTCTATGAAGCGCGCTCTCAATATGAATATTTACGTTCTCGCGTTTATCGCGGACTTCCAGGGGGAGGAAATGTAACGTCGTGGTTCCCTTCTTTTCTCTAATGCAGAGGGACTATTCTCGCATAGTGCCGCGAAACACAAACCGACAGTCGGGATATAAATTTTCCGACTCCTTTGAGCGTGAAAAATGTGCGTGCCAAATACACCTTTGTTTCAGCCCCGTTTGTGCGGCTGTACTCCGCTATGCTACTTCGAATTCTCATACATAAGGATTTTTACAACGTGCTGCGAGCTAGAAGGATTATTTTTTGTGGCCAGAGCCGATCGAAACTCAGCTCCGTCAAAGGGGATCTCGAAATTTCGTGTAAATCGTTGCGAAAAAACGAAAAAATGAATTTCGAATTTTTGTTTTGGAAGCTTAAGTTATAAAGAACGAGATCAAATATTTACTTTTCAATGGACTTTATAGGACATAGTAATAGGATTTGGATAATAATTCCATTAAATGGACTGGGTTTGTTCAAAAATATCTTATAAAGTCTTTCCCTCAAATAAAAGATAAATCGCATCAAATATTGGAAAGACTTTTAATGAAGGATTAGATGTTTAAAAGTATCGTTATTCTGAAAAATGTTAATGAATTATACAGAAAATATGCATCAAGATATAATTTCAACACAACACTAAATTAGAATTTATTATTCGCATAAACACTTTAAGTACTAATTATGCATAATATAATGTATAATGGGTATTCTAGAAACATACAAAATGTTAAATCGGTAATTTCTTGAAGACATATAACAATAAAGTTCTAACAAATAATCTCCATAATTTATATGTAAGAACTTTGTACACTACCTTTTAACTATTAGTTCTCAAAATATATGTGAAAACAAAATCGGAAATAATAAAACAAATAATCTGGTTTAATCACATTCTAAAAAGAAGTATGGATTTCCATTTTGCGTTTTAAAAATATTCAAGTTGCATGCATCTCTCGCTGTTGTCAACGTTACGACCATAATGCATAACTACTGTGCAATCGTGAAAAACCTCTCACGCAGTGACACAATCATACAGTACGAGCAGCACTCGTACAGCAACGCAAAGGGGATTTTTCAAAACTTTCACAGTCTCTACTTGCGGATTAAATCATCTGGTTAATTATAACTTTTAATAAACGCGTCGATGACGACTAAAAAATTTTTCTCAAAGTGGTTAGTGGAATGCACAAACATTGCTCTTGAGAGAGTTTTAAAGTGTAAAATTGGAAAACGTAAAAAGACCTTTGAGAATTGCAAAACTTTTGATTTTGAAGCTCTCTCTCTCTCTCTCCCCCCTTTCTCCCGCATTCGCTTATTGAGAAATAAAGAAGATGGAGCAGCTGCACAACTACCTGGTCAGAGCTACATTACGCGAACGAGCAAGATCTGTATTTTTCGTGCAGAGTGCGGTGAGCGAAAAAAGGTTTAAGGGCTGCAGCAGCTCGGTGATGCCTCGCAAAAACAACTATTATAGCACACCTATAGTATAGTACGCGCACGCGCTTCAACGGTCTTTTTACCGAGTTTTTTTCCATGATTTTTTACGGGGAGCTTGTGGCGTGTATTGTTCGATTTAGATTTATCAAAGAAGTGGAACTCTTCCATTTTCTAGAATAAAAATTCGAATGGGCTTGTTAAAAATATTAGTTTGTTGAATTTTTACTCATAAATTTTATTTGAATTGCAGACCACTTCACTAACTCTTAAAGTTGAAATTTATTCATTAGATTTAAGGAAGTTGAGACTAACAACATTCAACTTAGGGATTTAAACTTTTATTTGTTAAATATTCAAAGTACTTATAAATGAACTGTTTAAAGAATTTAAATGATTGTACAATTACTTAACGAACTCGATGTGACTTAACTTCACTAAAAACATATAAAATATTTATTACTTTTACGCGCCACTCGCTTCCTGCATTCAATCAAATATTCATAATTTTTTAATCCTACATTATTTCTTTTTTTTTTATAATTAGACGAAAAATTAATAATTAAAAAAGTAAAATTATGTAATAGAAAAAGTTTAATAATGAAAAAGTTCACGATAACCTGTTAATTTATTAAATAAAATTGTCCTTGTTTTTTGGAACAAAAAATTTTCTGAAAATTAAAAATTAAATACAAAAAGATAATAAAACACCCTCTTTTTATGAAGAATTTTCGAATTCTTAATAAAAAATTTCGCAACGAAATGTTGTTTCATAATTGTGGAGATAAGTGCAGGAAAAAATCTTCTTAATTACTCAATGTAAGATAAAAGAGAAACAACGAGTAATTAAGGTAAATAACTTAAAAAAATAAAAAAGAAATAATAATAATAATAATAAAAAGTGAAAAAATAACGTACAGTCTACAAAAATAACATTAACTTGCAGAAAAAAGGGGTTTTGAACACTCTAGACATTTTTATAACGACGAGTACAGTAAAAAAGCTTTATAAGACCCCAAATAAAAAGAAAATATCACATAATAATTAAATACGCAGCTAAGTCATTACCATTTATTTTTCTAAAAGAAATTGCATATCATATTATTGCATTAAATAAAATTTTACCTTTTTAATAAAGACGTTACTTGAGTGCTGAAAAATAATACGAAATGTTTTTTTCATTGATATTAATAAATATTGATACGATTTATACAATTATGAAAAAAATTTATACATAATTCATGAAAAAGATAGAAAGAAATAATCTTCTGTAAATTTAAATTCGGCCTAAATAATCCTCTACGACAAAGCTTCGTATTATTGGCCGAGGGAAAAAAATTTAAGCTCGTCCGTGTTCTAGACAATGTAATAAGTCAGGTTAAGCGCTAGAAAATGTGAGAATTCAACCAAGCTTGGAAAGGCAATTACCCCAGTAATCTCTAGGAAACATAATAATTTGACCAAATGCTAGAAAATCTTGAAATTCAAATGGTTTTCATTTTCATCGATATTTAATGAGTGATTAATCTCGATTTATCTTCGTTATAAATTTAGAATTTGGGATTAACGGGTGAAGTAGATTTTCCTAAACGGTTTAAACATTTCTCAAAAGTCAATTAATAAAAGCAGCCCTGAGTTGTAATATGCTCTAGCGCTCGGTCAAGTCATTACATTTCCTAGTGTCCGATTAAATAATTAGCTTTCTAAGCACTTAACTGACTTATATATTTTCTAGTGCACATCTTCCTAACATTAACACGAGTTCAAAACTATTTCCTCTAAAACAATATAACTCAGCTTGAAAAAATGAGTTAAAAGTTCAATAGGTAAAGACACTAAAACTAACATTTAAAACATCTTTGAAGATAAGGTTATGTTCATGTTTGATGGTTCAAAATTTAGGATCTTAGTTGACAAATTATTTAGAATTTTTTGTTTCTAAATTATTTTTAACAAGATGATGGATAATTACTATCCTATTGTAAGAGCAAAATAATATATTATATAACAAGTGCGTAAAGTAGATATATTTTTTAGAAGAGTGGAAGTCATGCACTTACGCTCAAGCGATCTTATACTATTTTTTGTACAAATATAAAACAAAGCTCGATAAAATTAGATACTACTAAAGCATGTCTTATTTTGAATAATATGAATATAATGAGAAAGCATGGGTGGAAGAAGTTTGAGCTGTGTCTAGGGGTTCAGCCCTTAGTTTAGGAAGGTGGTGTAGGGTGAGAAGCTTCCGATAGGGGTTAAGAGAGGATACTAAATGAAAATTATTGATATAAACTATTTGTAACATTATTTGCATATTAATTACTTCTGTATTTTTTCTGAAAATGTTTTCGCTATCGTTAAAATAAAAAAGTATGAAAATGGAAGGATTTCTTGCTTAGATTTGGTGCTTTTGAATATTGTTTTTAGAATTTCCATCTGTATTTTTGATTATTTAAACAAATGTAATATTTAAACAATTTAAAAATGACGTGACCTTTATACAGTTGTCTTTACAAAGTAAAGGTTTTAAATTTTTGTGTCGTGCGAGTAGAGTAGACAATAAATGATAAATTCATGACTTATATTTAAAAATACATCTGAAGAATGAGTCTATTCTATGTTTTACTGCCACATAAGAAAAATCAGAACGAAAAAGATGAGAAGCCACAGGTTGAATTAACAACTTTCGGAGATGGACCTTGGAAAAAGCGTGACTTTTCACATATTCCAACCAGAGGAATACGAGACATGGCATGCAGCTTATGAACTTGACTTTACTATGAATCATACAAAAAGTTACAATAACATAGAAACTGATGCTATTGTTAAAATATTTTTACACTCGGCTGTGAAATATTTGACATACGTCGGTGACGGCAATGTAGCAGTACATTACGAATAAACAAATAAAAATTTAATATTTCAATATTTAAAAAAAAATCCTAGTTTCGGTCATAACCAACTACCTATACAGACACTTTTTGAGTAATTTTTCTTTAACTTGAATACTATTTCAGTGATATGACTAACGATCAACAGTAAATTTTAGTCTACAAAAATTTAGATATAGTTTAAGCGTTAATAAAGATATAGTAAAAAACAACAATTACAGAGTATGACCTCCTCAAGGAAAATGAAAAATAATATAATTAGAGTACAACAGACTTAACTAGACTTACATAATATCTAAGTAGATGTAGGGAAATGTGGTGGGATAATGTTTTTTTATGTTTGCTTATCTAAATGAAGGATAAAATATTTTTACAATTTATATTATAAATTATACATATATGTTATCGAATCAATAATAGTATAATTTGAATATATTATTGAAAGGTAAATAATATTATCATTACAATTAAATATTATTTTCCAAAACACTTCATTTCTATACTCAACAAAGTAAATTATGATGATTATCTTCTGGCCTCAAGTTATTGCAATCAATAAAACGCGAACCCGCATCAACCAATCGCCACCCAAATATTTGCTCAATATTAATAAATGTCATTAGCTCGTTTCGCGTGCGGTTATATAACGTTTCGAATTAATTCGCACTTCCATTTTTTACCGTCTCATCTGTCAACGCCAGTTGGAAGGTTGCCCTTCCTAAATTATATAGCGTTTTCCTTAGCTATATAGCTACCGCATCTAGTTGGAAAATTGCCCGGTACGATTTGCGTTTTCAGGATATACAATGTCGCAGCCTAATGCCAGTCTGAGACGGGTTGTAATTTCAAAGTTCTAAAAGTCTTTTAATTTCGAGCTGATACTTTTTACAGATGAAAGTTTCGAAAATCAAGGTGGAAAGGGAGGGAGGGTGCCAGTGAAACAACGCTTAGCAGAGTGACTGCGCTGCAAGGGTGGCCTCGGCGAATGAGGCGACGAAGGAAGGGGCTATTTCTCGTCGAGTAATTACGGTAAGATTGAATTTCAAAGCTTTTTAAACAGAGCTGCCTCGCAGATTTTAATTATCAGGCTGGTATTTGTTGTCCGTTGGAAGTCTTTTATTTTTACTTCTATTTGTTTTACGTGGACAAGAAATGGATGTTATGGTTAGTCTGAGCTTGGTAAGCTTGTTTATTTGTGGATCTGTTTATACAAAAAAAGAAGATAAAATGAAATGAGAGAGTAGAATTATTACTTGTATAATTAGAAAGATTTCTTATTTTATACAGTATCTTTCCTAGTATACATCTTTTGATTATATCGCCCCATCCACGGAAAAAGAGACTAAACGCCACAGTAACAACGACAAGCCGCAAGCATGCGTGCACCGGAAAATTTTTTGGAAGTGTTATTTTAAATGCTCTTAGTTTGGCAAAGCTGAAAGGGAGCTAACGAGGCATGCTAGCCGAGCGAATGCGCGACGAGAAAAAAAAAGAAGCCATTAACGAGGCAATACTCGACTCGGAATAGTCGAGAGACGGGATGGAAGGAGAATTCCGCTCCGTACGCTCACTCATAGGATTTCGCGCGAGTGCCTCTATGCACTACTCTATGTAGAACAAAAGCGGTACTAAAAAAAGAGAGGCACAAGGCACTTCGGGCGCACTTAATATCTTGAAATGCACTCGAAATTGAATAATTAAAAGGCCATTTCGCGGAAGCCAGGATACATTCTTTTATGTGGCTAACTCCAAAATATCGCCTTTCATTACCTGCACAATAAAAGTAAAAAAAAAAAATTCATCGCCGATATACAAATAATCATTACTGGCTGGTCGTGAAATGCAAAAAGTTGATCATTCGATATCATTTTTGGAGCAAAGTGAAAACTATTCTATCGGCTTAATTAATTAATTAGCAACCTCAGCGCTATTAATTCTTGTGCATGTACTGCAACATAATGATCTTGCGCTGTGCATTTGACATAAAAACTTAATTTTTTTAAAAGCTTCGACACGTTCCTTTTCTCTCTCTTTATTTTTCTTCGCCAGTGCGCAAGCGTGCAACAAGCATAACAGAGATTGTATTTTCGCTTTCGTGATAATTACTCTTAGCGCTGTGATACTCTGCAGTACCTAGATTGTTATTCAGTTCTTACAATGTAATGAAGAAGGGCAATCTCGCGGGATTTCAAATGCGAGCCTTGGCTCGCTAGTCTCGACGTACAAGTGCGCGCGAGCGCGTTTAAATATGAATTACAGCACGGCACGTTGGAGGCATGATTTCTCGATGAGAAAAATAGACTGTATTTTTTTACATGTTCTAGGCTATCAGAGAGTTACCGCTACCTCAAAGACATTGTAAAGAAAATAAAGATACCGCTATTTTTCAAAAAAAATTTTGAATAGTATATAAATTACTTTTCTGCTATGATATTTTATAAGAAACTTGTAACACGTTTGGTTTGTTAATTAATATAAAGTAAAATCTTAATTCATGTAATTTTGATTTAATTTTATCAAAAGCCTATGAATAACTTTAAAAACTTCTAAAGTTGTCTACTAATTTTTGTGAAGGTAAAGACACTTTTATACCTTTTAGAAAAAGCTTTGTGAAAGTAAAAAATAATCTTGACAGTGCAAAGAAAAAATGTTTTGAAAGAGTTTTTTGAGAATGGTAATGCAAAAAGAAATTTTTGGAAATGTAAAAGGCTCAAGTAGGTATGTCAACAAATTATTACATGAGCACCCAAATATTAAGTTGTAAACATTAATTAGATCAGTAGCAAAAAAGTTTTTTCTAATAATTCTATTTTTTACAAGAAGCTAACGTTATCCGCTTTTCATAAAAAAATCCGTTGATTATGTTAAACAAATTATAGACGAAAAAATATCGGTATTAAAATCCATGCTTACTGTATGTGTATCTACGATTTACATTTTTGGGTTTCCGAATAATATTCTAATCTACATTTTTACCTCACCCTTTCATTTAGCCTTAACTAATTTACGTAGCATTAAAAATATATTAATTACTTTATTTTTAAACATTAAATAATATTTACTTTGAAATTTAACTATGTTTCTACTTAAATATTTTTAAAAGATTTGTTGATAGGTTAAGATTTTTTTTTACATATATTATATTTTGAAAATGATCAAACTTTTTAATAAAACTCATGTTCTCATGTTTTCATAAGGTTTCAAAACTAAGTAATAATTGATGGGCAATGGTTTGATTAAAGTGACGCAAGAAAATATAAAAGAGAGATTAACTTTATTTTGAACTATTTTTTTAGAATCTACTAGTTTTGTCGTCTAATATCTCAGTTAAAAGTCTCAATTGTAATCTTATTAAGAAAGCGAGAAATGAATGAAAGTGTAAATGCGAAAGAAATTAATGCGCGAAAAACGATAAAAAAGTATGGAAGAGGAAAAATTTGATTAAATAACTTGCTTCAAATATAGCAGTTTAAGTTTGTCCTTTTTATATGTTTATAAAGTGCTAATCTCTTTACCATTAAGATTTTAAGTAGACCATAAAATGGTAGATTCTTAAGTAATTTAGACTTATTTTGATCATTATAAGATCTGATACATCATTATAGGATAAAACAAATTTAAAATTGTGATTATCTTAATTGATTTGTGGTATCTAAATCTCAATGTGAAATTGTTCTTTTACTCTTGTTTGTTTGTTTTGACAAGCAAACTGCTACAGCTACCGCTGATTATGGTTTCGGACTACCAGTTAAGTATTCGTCTTGCAAGAGCTTTAAGTACTCAGTCATTACATAAAATATTCCAAGAATTTCTAGTTTCTCTAAGAGAAATCTCATCTGTTGAACCTTTCCACCTCAAAAGAATGCAATACGCATAAAGTATTACCTAATAGTCACTACTATAATCTCAGTCATATATGAGTGGTATAATTTCGTTAAGAATAAGATTTAGATAAAATACGAAAAAGTTTTAATAAAGGCAGCTTCGAAACAAAATATAAACTGATATCTAACATTCCCGTATATTTATAAGATTTCAGAGCATTTTTAAACTGAAGGTAAAGTCATACATTATTTTATTCTATTTTATCATTATTCATTTAAGAATCAAGTTTCTAAATGAAGTGATCAAGACAAAAATTTTTATCACAAAAACTAGCTGTAATAAGGAGAATAAAATAACCACAGCGGATGCTAATTTTTCCGAAGCATTTGCTAGTCCCTTTTAGCAACAAAAAATATTTTCGTTCTCTTATTAAATGAAGAAGATCCCGTAAACATGAAATTTATGGCAACTAATTTTTTGTCTACTATGCGTTTTCTTTTCTTCTGTGCCAGACTGAATCATGTGTATGGCAATCATGATAATCGCTTTCTTTTTCTATTTAATAAAAACGTAGGATGTTTTGTACACAGTGACGGAGAAAATTCGAATTATATTTTTAAAGACGGAGATGGGCTGAAAAATAAAAAGAAGGGTAATTGCTATTTTTATCTGATGCTCTGTATTTAAACTTACGAAAGTAAATATTCAGCTAGACGGAGGAAGCAAAAAATTTACGGAGCGAATCTGCGTTAGAATAGAGTTGCACCGCGAGTATAAAAAGGTCTTTTCCGTTTAATACGTTAATCCGGTGGTGGTGCGCGGAGGGTTTTCTCTGCGAATCCCCTTCCTTCTCTTTCTTTCGAACAATCGTGGAAAAAGAGCGAGGGCTCGCGGCGGCGGAAAATGAATACAGGGAATTGAGCGAAGGAGACACAAGGTAACATCCGAGGAAAAAGAAGAAAAGAGACAGAGACAGCAACTCTCACTGGCTGGATTAAGTTTTAATTTTCTCAGTCGAAAGATTATTCCCCGCCGCCGTCACCGTTTGAGTTTCAAATTCCTTTTTATCGAATGAAATCCGACGTCGGTTACGTTTTTTAAGGGTAATGCGCGGCCGATATAAACGTTTGCACCTTTCAACAATTGATTCCGCACTATTATATATAGTCGAGATCCGATTAGTTACTTTAGCTGGGATTTGCATTAGTTATTACTTGATTAATATGCGATATGTAAGCAAGAAATTCACGTGCAATGCCTTACTCTAACACAATTCAAACAATGTAAATAGCCAAGAAATTTATAAATGGCTAGCCAAATTGACCATTTCTTATGTAACATGAAACTAAATTGTTAACTAATAGTTAGCTAAATAGCAAATTATTAGGTAATTTCTAATTCGCGTTTCCACTAGAGAAGCTATTAGAAAATAATGGATGTTTTGATTACATGATAAGACGAATTTGCTTTAATAATAACAATCATTGTTATTATATTAAAATATCAATACGCGTTAAATTTAGGACCTATTTACCATGAAATTCATCAATATTAACAAATGTAAATGAGAATATAATTTAAACGAAATGAAATTTCCTCCATTCTTTACCTATCAGTAAGTTAATAAAAGTTATCTTCCCATCAAAAAATGTAAAAAAAGTATTTACATCATACCATGAAAACGAAATATCCAAAAAAGCGCATCCTAAAGATAAAAAAAATTATTAATATTTTATGTATTTTTACTTTTATAAATGTATTATTTTATCTTTGTAAATTAATTATTTTTTAAATAACAGCCAGTCACAGTTATTCTCATTCGCATATGCTACTCGCACATATTAAGATTAGTTTGTAAGTTTTTCTTGATTAATTTTATAAAGATTTGAATATTTTACAATCAATATTATAAATATTCTTTATTTTTATATAGTAAACGATTTTAGTGAGAGTTCAAATTATATTTTCTTCTAGGTGAAAAAAATAATAAAGAAGAAATTCAAAGTTATGCAACATCAACTAAAAATGTTGGTATATATCAATATTTTATTTTTTGAACTTAAGAAAATTGTGTTTTAGCTCTGGTGTACGTCATAGCAGGATTCAGTTTTTCAAGTCAAAAGTTGAAGAACTCCAGCATGATCTCCAGAGCTATTAACTGGCGAAGTAAAAAGTGCATTTAACAGCACTTGTTAATCCATTCGGCTTTTACAGCATCATAAATTTGTCAAAACCAGTTATACGCAGTTAGCATATGATTCTAAAAATGAACAATTAAAATAATATATCAATTAATAAGTTAAAAAAGTTCTATCTCTTAAACCGCAAAAGAATTTGATTTCAACATTACCAGTTTTACTATTTCTGCTAGTAGATTGTCGAAGGAAAAAATAGCGTAATTCATGCAATATATATCTCATGTATTTTCAAATTTGTGTTGTGTAAGAGGCCATACAAAGATTACACATTATATACAAAAATGTAATCTGAGAAATAACATGTAGAATAATAATTAGATTATAAATATGATTACTCAGTTATACGTTGATTCATGTGGATGCAAATGATTTCATTAAGTGACGCTCATTTATAAAACTTATTTAAAATAATAAGTAATTGTTTAAGTAACAGGCAAATTCTTACTATTATTGTAATAATGAAATTGATAAAATCTTAAGTCTGAATGTAATCGTCTAATTATATTTCGACACCTGTATAAGTCGAGACTTAGGTAAGCTTAAATAAATAAAAAAAAAAAAAAATTAATTGTATTTCCTTCATTTTTCTTGATAAGTAGAAATTTTTTTTCATTTGCACAGCAGATCTGTTAACCGTAATCAACTTACAAAATATAAATATTACAAATGATTATTAACTATGATACGTATGCTTACTGGTTCAAATCATAGAACTAGTTTAAAAAACCAATATAAACAATTATCTTTTCGACGTATTTCTGACCATTATGCTGAATTCGCATCAGTGCCAACATACCATTTTAGCAGGTGCTCCATACGTAAAGCGTAATACTGTTTACCTTTTTCGTATGGAGCGCATGCTAAAATGGTATGTTGACCTTCATGCGAATTCAGCGTAATGGAGGATATACTATATTCGTACGATTATTTATCTGTGTACGTGTACAATATACTTACGTACACACACCCACACCTACACCCACACCAGCACACACACTCACACACATCCACACCCACATTCACGCACACACACACATATATGTATATATATATATAAAAGTATATTGGCTTGGAGATAACGATTGCGTTTATTGCTAGAAATTCGTTATGGCCAATAAAACTATCTGTCGTTTCCATAACTTCGTAAACGTATTATAATCATTTGATCGCAGGAAGCAGTATCGTTGAAAGCTCAGTGAGATTGGAGTGTTACTTCCAAGAGAGTTACATACACATACACTCATCTCTCTCTTATGTGCTTGAGATCGGCAATGATAGAATTTATTGACGACAAGTATAATGGGCTTCTCCAACTCGCTATGCCGTTAAAGTTTCGTAAAATATCGATCTGACGACTTTTGAATGCGCGAAGAAGGATGTTTATCCCGTTCCAGTGATTGCCTTAGCAAGTCGACTTCGACTTTCGTGAAGAGGAAGGAACTGCGCACCAGCGGAAGAAAGCTGCCGTTGCAAAGAAAACAGCTAGCGGTCAGCGTGCTCGGTCCTTATCTTCGCACCCCCGTGCGCTTTGTGCCTCAGGGAGAGAAAAGAGTACAAAGCAAAGCAAGGCGAAAGAAAAGTTACCTCTCAGCGCAGGCATCTATATATAACGCGCACTACACAAAAACGAAGACATACTTCTTGAGAGAGACAGATAAGAGATGACGAGGTCAAAAGAATAAGGCACCAAGACATTGCGAACGGTAATTCACCAGACGCTATTTAAGAGACACCGAACTAATTTACAAAGGCGTTCGGAGGAGAATGCACATTGTGTCGTCGCGCGACTCCGATAAGACGTGTACGCGCACGCGGATGTAAATTTTGTCGTTCTCGCGGAGGGCGTAACGCGCAAAGTAGGTTAAGAGATCGATGGGCGGGAAGCGAGACACACCGCCGCCGTTTTGAAAAGGGGTTGCCGCAAGAAAGCGATCCGTTATCGTTTGTGCCCAAGCTAGATAAGGGGACGAATGCAGCAAGGGCCTCGGTCTACACTACGATACAACACAAACGAGCGTGCCACTGAGCATCAACAGGTACATTATCCGCAGCGTGCCTTCGTAATTACAAAAATGCAAGCGAGGTTACGCACGCGCACACGCCTTAGAAATGCACTACTCTCTACTACGCTCTTCCATTGATGTGTTGTTTCCAATCGGTTAGCAGCAGCGAACTTCTTTTTCTGTTGATCTCTTATTTTCTTGCCGCGGAATGAAAATTTAAGTATTATGTAGACAATTTGTAGAAATTGCTTTGATTTGATTTTTCAAAACAAATAAATTCATTTCAGTAATTTTTATTCTTTTTCCGTTAAAATGATTTTTCAATGAATTTGGCGAATTCACTTGATAATAACAGCACCAAATCAGGATTCACCTCGTAGTAATAGAAACAGTCAAATATTAATGAGGCGTCTGGATTTGCATGACCTCACGACTGCCATTAGTACATTTCTTTATATTCATGTAACAACGCACAAACCACCATCCTGCGGTCGTATATACTCATCCTCGTACTGAATCTTATGTAGACGATAATACTAAATTTAATGAATAATGTAAGTGCTATTTTTGCTTACTCACTGAAAAAACTTCGTGATAACGAAAAAAATTTAAAAAAAAGTTCGAAACATGTTTTGAAGTATTTATGGTTGAAAACTAATCTACAAAAGCTTTTCATGTTTTTTCATTAAAGATGATATCTAAAAAGTGATTTTTATGATTTTTAAATTTACTTGCTTCCTCTCTAAGAAAAGTTTGTGACAGTAAAAATATTGGAAACATATTTGAAGGTGTTCGATATCGAAATTAATTTCCAAAAGCTCATTTTGCATGGAAAGATAATTCTATAATAATTTTAATAACTATTAAATTTTTAGAATAGTTTCGAAAATTTTATATATGTTTCAAATATATATACATATATATTAAAGCTTTTTAAATTATCTATCTTTCCTAAAAGTTCATTACGTAAAGTTTCGTATCGGAGAAGGAATTTCGGAGAAAAAAATACGACATGATCATTCGACCCCACGATTTCTACGGATCTAGAGGCTTGCGCTGTACCACAGATCCGACGTTGCACTGGTTACGACTCTCCTTGTGGAATTACCGATGTTATCTCACCGATAGTACGTACCACCGATTACTGTAATTGCGTCGACAAGCCGAAAGTCATTCTTCCTTAAAATTTAATGTTTATCATTATAATTTATTATAGAAAACACCGAATTTTTTTAATTTATTTTCAATACCATTGATCTTGATTTCAAAATACAATTTAAATCTGGTTTTAAGGGCTTGCATTTTAATTAAGTATATTTTATAAAAATGTTTTATAATTATAAGGAGCCCTGAGTTGTACAGAAAATTGTCTTGTATGATTTTCAGCTACAACAAATAATATAATAATAATAATCCAATAATAATAATCCCTGTGTATTTTTAAGTGTAGTAGCGGCACTCTTTAAGCAAACTCTTCTAATTTATAAATTAATGACTAAAAATAAAAGATTAACCATTTTCGCAATTCTAATAACGAAAACATTCACGATTTAAAATTAAAAATGTATTTTACTTTTTACTATTTCAAATAGTCAACATCTATAAATTTTTGAACAATTTTTTGGCTTTTGCTATGAAAATCTCAACATTTTTTCAAATGACCCAAAACTAGTAACAAAAAGAAAAATATAATAAAAATAATAAAAATATACAATCTAAATACCAAGCTCGAGTTTGATCCCTTAAGCTACCGCAGTCTTTCTAATTTTTTCGTTTGTTTCTTTTTTTAGAAATTTTTTCTTTTTTCCAGTATAAAAACAATTCGTTTTTGTTGCCATCTATTCCGAAAATATATAGCGATTATAATAATAAAAGTTTCTTTTAACAATATAATCTACTTATCTATAATCTACTTATCTATTATATACTTATAACATAAGTATTAAAATTTCTGTCAGGTATAAAAATATTCATTATAACTCAAATTGTTGAAATCTGGCTCTTATCTCTCCCAACTCTTGTCAAAGTTTCTCATGAGAATTGACTTCGTACATAATGATGAACGTATACTTACGCGCACGCAACGATGTAGCTAATAAAATACCTGCGTAACGTCGCATGGGTATATTCAAAGTTTAAGAAAATTAATTTTAGGATTATAAAAGCTGTCAATGAGGCGGACACGGGCGGCGCAGAAAAGTGTGCACTCGCATATTATCTAGTTAACGGATCCACGATAAAGCGAATGCACGCCTAAGAGTGTCAATACACCTTTGCATCAACGACGCCCGAGGTGACGGCTGAAACTCCATTATTTAAGCGGCGCACGCACCGACGATACATATGTGATGCGCGCGAGCGCGAAGCCGGAAATGAAAAGTGGGCCAACCCCCTCTTACTTTTCTCCCTCTCGCGAGTTCACTCTTCCCTTGCGCGAGCTTTGTTTTTATAGCATTCTTTTGGCTCGTCGTGGTCGCGGGAATTTGCTTTTATTCCGACTCGCTGACGTTGACTTTTCATTCCGGATTAGCTGCAGCACTGCGTTTCACTGAGTTAGAAGGACTTTGAATGTGTCACTGTAGGGTTAATTTTGTGGAATGCTTACTGCCAGTACATGTGGCTTAAGTGAGTTTTCTCTGATTTAGATTGTCGGCGAACCAGGACTCAACGTTAATAACAAAGAAACGCCGTGTGTAAAATCGATACAGGTTAAATGAGGAAATATGCACGGCACCACAAATATATACGTCACCTTGTGACGCTGAAAGCAGTTCTCTCTACTCTCTACAGCTGACCTCTCGTGTTTGCTTCTTCTATATGCCAGCGAGCTATGAGGGACCCAATAATCATGCCTGATCGTATTTCGGTTCATCAATGTCCGGTGTTCTACAAATGTTTGTAACGTCTTATTCCAAAAAATTTTAATTTACTGTTTATTTTTTTATTTTTAGAGAAAAAGGGCTCCATTTAATAAATTGTTTACTCGAAGATTTTCATCTAAGTTTAGTGAATGAAATTAAAAGCTCTTACGACATTTTTACGGTATTCCTAGAATAGCGTTGTACAGATTTTATGGTTCGTTACGGTTTAGACGTCAAATAAACATCTTTAGTACACTTGTGTGTGCGCTTGCAGCGGGAAAGTCAATAAGTTTAGCTTGAGTATCTAACGTTTATGCGCATCCTAAAATCGTAAAATCCTTTAATTACAATCTAAAGTTAAAGGGAGCCTGATATATCCACGTGCATCTTAATTTATACTAAATGTACAATTACCTCAACTTATTGGTATTAAAATCAATATTGCGCTTATAATATCTACTTTTGCACTTCAGTAGTAGTCAAGAAATGAGAAAAAATGTGAGCTTATATACTACATTGGAAATATTTGATCAAATTCGAAATAATTTTCATTTGTAATAAATAATAATGAATAGTAATTTTAGAACAATAATAAGTAGTAGTATTTAAAAGACTAACCAGGAGAGTGGTAACAGATCTTGATGAAATTTTGAGTATATTTTTAGGTATCAAAGATAAGCAAAACAGCAGTCACTGGTCTATCGGTCGGAAAATTGAAGTTATGGACATTTGTAGTCTTATGTTAAGGAAAAAGTGAGAAAAGACCTTTTACTTAAAATATGTATTCAGTCTAAAAATACCCTTAATAATTTTCCAATTACTAAAATCAAACAAGCTTCAATTTACTGTTTTCATAATTAAGAATTAATAATTAGATCCAAAGTTATGCTCATTTAAAGTTGCGCAACAACAATGTGCCGAAAATCATTTAAATTTCGACCTGCGGAATTATATTAGTTTTTAACGATTTTACTTATTGGAAATTTATTGAGAACATTTTTAAATTTAGTTATTCATATATCAAATAAAAGCTCTTTTCCCACATATTCTTGAAATGAGACTACAAATTCCATCACTTAAATTTTTCAAAGCGTAAGACCGTATGGCTGCGGCTTTCCTCATTTTTAGTATCTAAAAACAATTACAACATTTTATCAAGATTTACGACTTAAAGATGTGACACTCTCCTGTAAGTTAAGTTAGTATTTGATACTAAATAGTATTTGAATAAAAAATATGTGTGTATTAATGTGAATAAATATTTACACTCAATTTAAAATTGTCCTGATTTAACATTGTTACATTTTTAAAAATAGTTTAACCTTATTTTGAAAGTTTTATACAGTTGATAACTTTTTTATAACGGAAATTTATAGGTATGTAAATTGGAATATTCTTTATTTCATATTTCATTGTCAGTTTGGAATACAGCATACCAAAGTTTAAAACGTAAAAGAAATCGACTCAAAGTCGGGTAAAATATGTATGATGTTTTTCTCACTAAAGGATAATGTTCGCGGAAATAGGTGACATTTTAAAGTCAGACTTTTACAGCTAGCATTCCTATATAAATCTTTAGAAATATAAAAATTATAAAAACTTTGATTTCAGAAAGTTAGAGCAAAGTCTTGTATATAACTTAAATATTTTTGCGAAAAATATTCAAGTTTAACCCTTCTGCCGATTCGACGGAGATTTTCCATCCTTCAGCTCTAGTTTTGACTAGGTACGATAGCGGGAATAGTAGATTTAATTTTTTCTCTTATTTTGAAAAATAAGTTACTTAGCTAAAAAAGTAAGGTACAGTTAAAATGAGATAACGAAATGTAGTTAAAAATTTGGTTAAAAATACAACTACAGAAAAAAAAATCAACGAGAAAGCTTGATTTAATTTACCGTTTATAAAATTGAGAATTAACGAAACCAAATTATTATAAAATAATTAAGGCCAATGTTATGATTGGCTTAAGTTGAGCAATAAAACGTTCATTTATTGGTTAAAAAATTCCACATTTTTAATGCATTAAATTATTTTAATTGATGCACTTAAGTTTCTCTACTTTGATTTAAGTTATTAAAGATATTTCTAGACTCAATTATTCATATGTCAAAGAGCCAACTAATTATGCTTATACGAGATAAATGCTGAAAATAATCATATTCTTATATAATTTAAGAATTCTCATTGCGGTATAATTAAACGTTATAATCCTAGATTTTTTAATTCGTTTCGTTGCAATTTCATTTCGATTCCCGCGAAACTGTCACACAACTACCCTAAAGAATTTATGGTCTTCTGAATATAATAAACCGAGCGCGCCTGTACAGTGACTTGGTTTAGCTTTGAAATTCGGCCTCCCCAAGTGGGCTGTTTAAAAGATGTTTAAACATTGAAAGGGGCTGCGGCGAGCAGAGAATAGCTCTTGGGATGTATATGTGTTGCTTTTGAAAAGACCATGCGGCGGCAATGTAAACCTCGATCGATTGGGCTCCCTTCGAAATCTGCGCGTGGCTTTCTCTACTTTTCGTCACCGCCTTGAATTACTTTGCATTGATATCCGAGGGGAGCCTTGCCTTTAATATCGCCTTTCGCGCCTGATCGCCGATACAAATTTATTCGCTTCCTTTTTTTTTCGCAGTGGAATAAATTTATTTAAAGTCGCCAAAGCTCAAAGGGGCAAATTGGCGCTACGAGGAAATCAATTTACTGGCGGGGCAAGCGAGGAAAATGAGAAAAAGCCCTGGAGTATCGCGCTACTATAAATGAATAATACCGTGGGCGGCAATTTAAAGAGCTTCGCTTTCAATCAAAACAAACAATCGGTTAACTAAACTGTTAAATGTTTTTACATTAAATTTAATGTGCATCCACTAGAAATAAAGTTTTCTATACCTACTCTAGCCAAAGGAAATATTATTTACAATATTTTTTAAATCCTCCAATAGGATTGGTTGTAGTTATCCAATATATATTAATGACGACGAATCTTATCTGTCCTTTTGAAGTTTCAACGATCGTTAATGTTGAAGGTGTTCGACCATCCGAAACCTCTTTTGTTTTTCCTGCCTCAATTATCTATTCATTATGTAATCTTCCTAAAGGGTTTTATTTTTACACTTTCTTTTATAATGTTTTTATTGCTATTAAAAACAATAAAATGAAATATAACTAAATAATATAGAATAATTATGGTAAAACTGAAATTAAAAAAAAAAATAGGTCATGTTATTTCATTTAAAGAAGTTTAAATATAAATTGAAATTCAAAAAACTGTCGAGTGGATTAGTGATTTTTTAACCAAATTTAAATACGAACTTTTCAACTTCCGAATGAAAAGAAAACAAACCAAAATTCTAATATAAAAATGATTTTATAGTCTTTTATAGACTGAAATATTTTAAAAAATTAAATTGCTGGATTTTCAATATATATTTCACCGAATTAAAGAATAATTATTTTATAAAACATTGAACAGTAAATTTAAAATAATGATGCACTAAAACCGTATAAAATGCTTCTGCGTGGTATTTCACTTTTATCTATAATATTTACAAAAGGTTTGAAAATTCGAGGTGATACGTTTTATATCGCAAAAGTCGACGAGAAGAATGTACAGAGGGAAAAGTACATATCGAGCTAGCTCGCGGCGGCAAAAATTGGTTGTAAGCGGAAGTTCAAGACGTACACACACAAAGCGGGTGGGAGGTAGAAAAATGGGAACAAAAGCCCTGGAGAAAGAAGAAGTGAAAAGTAACGTGAAGAGTGGGAGAAAAAGAGACAGAGGCAGAAGAAGAGAGAGGGACAAAGCGTTCATCTGTGTGGCGAAATGGCCGATAGCTAAGAGGACAAGTGGCCCGTGATGATGCATTTGGAACTTTACAAATGAATCTCTTGCAGGCTTTTTTTTGCCGCCTGCATACCGCTCGTAGATGACGGCGTCTAGAAGACCACTGACGGCATTCGCTCACTCACTCAGTTTTTTCTAAAAGCAATTTAAGCTTTCTCGCGGTAATAGCTCTCGTCTCGTCGTAAGAGCAGACAACTCTCGGACCCTGCACGCGCGCATGTTTTATCGGTTTTGTACATTTTCTTTCATTTCCGCCAATTCAATTCACCAGAATTCGTGACTTGTGGCTTTTTCGTTACCGCGAGCCGCAAGCTTTCGAATGCATTGCACTTGCCAAGGATTCAGGAAGGTAGAAAAAAACATTCGCAAAATGGAAATGCATTAAAAATATCAATGTCTAGGAGCCAAAAATTCCACTAAAATATTGCTCTCGCCGTATTTCCAGCATGTATAAAAAAATGCGCGTATGAGTGAAGGGGAACCTACTGGTGAAAAGGATAAAGCTGGATCCATCTAATATTCTCTATAATACGCACGTGTGGACGGAGTAATTTTTTGAGTCATAATTAATGAACGGCGAACTAAAAACAAACGTGCGCGGCCTGTGCAAAAATTCTAAATTAGATTTTATAATTAAACTTTGTTCTGACACATCTAGCGTGGCCTGTCTGTCTACGGAGCGAAAAGTATATCTAACCGTTAACTGTCTGTATGACTTCTTTTTACCACATTTTTATTCGTATAAATAATTTAAAATAATTAATTGTTTTATTAGCAGATGTATTTGAGTTTTTACGCGAAGAGCGCTCTGAATCGGTAAATAAGATGCTTATACGCTCAAGAACTTCCCGGGCTATATTGAACTTTAATGTAGACTTGAAGTAAATTTTCTCGATCGTATTGCGATTTACCGTACGACGCGAAGTTTAGCGAAATGGATAATGTAATAGCGAAGAATGTTTTCTTACTGATTGAGAGCGACCTGTAGGTAAAATCCTAAATATGTCCTTACCAGAAATCGTTGCTTCAATTGAATTCTTATTCAGTGCACATTGAATTGTCGCTAGAAAAAAATATACATCGATTATTTATAAGAGAATTCTCATATACAAAACCGATGTGTACTGTTTTGTAGCGATAATTCGATGTGTACTGTTATTTGATTTAAGCGATGAAATGACAATTTTTTGTTACAGTCTGCGTGTAAAGTGACTACTTTTCTCTCTTCCTGTTGAAAGTAAAGCACTCACTCTACACAAATCAGTTAAAAAAAACTATTTTCTCTCGAATCAAGAGGATTTTTATGTCATCTGAAATTAAATCAGTTTCGTATTGAAGCAAGCCTTCTTGTGTTCTGCAGAAATGTTTCTAAAAAAATGTATATATATATATATAATCTGTTCATTATTACCAATAAGCTTGAAAATAGTATGCAAAAGCGATTATTGACGGTTTGTGTAATGTCATAACAAAGTAATTTATTACAGTAATAAAAAACTAATTTTTATTAAGTTTTCACTTAATTAATTCAAAGTTTCATAATAATTTTTGTACTTAATTATTTTGATTAAACATTAAAGATAATTTAATGTGTCAAGTACGCACATACGTCCACAATGATAATTAAATTTTAACTGGCCAACTCGCGTCGATATATCTCAGGGACAAACATTTTCCATTTAATCGCTTAAAAACCTATTCACGCGAGAAAATAGCGCAGTAATAATAATTACAGCTGAAAATTTTCACCAAAAATACGGTTATAACCTATAATTAAATATCCAGTTTAAAATGTCTTTTATAATGCTTACGATCATGGTGTAGGATTTTCTTGAATTATACTCTGGCATAACTATGAAGAAAGCCATAAAATAGTTTATAAGTACAAGTAGCTAGGGAATTAAAATTCATAAAGGCTATAAAAGTCATCTACTGTGTCAAACAAAAAAGCCAACTTCAATGCAAAAAAGAAAAATGAAGTCTTGAAGCTTGCGAGAATCTGACTTATTAATGGATTTTTGAAAATTTTCTCGATAAATAGGGTGTTGCGCGCTATTGCCGATAAAACGATAAAACGAACGCCAGGCATTCTCCGCTTCGAAACTGACACTCGATTTGTTCCCTTCTGCTGTTTACAGATATACAAGCAGCTTTACTATTCTAAAAAAACATATTTTCTTTAGTATGTGCATGTATCGATTGTAATGCTTTTACGATGATTTCAATGAATACCAATATCCGTGTATATTGCATTTTTACACGTATGATAGATATATATCCTTTAATGTATTGTTTCGGTTTTTGAGCATGTTTTTTAATTATACGGTTTAGAATAGAAAGAATTTGTGCATTTTATGTTAGTGAAATTATAGTCGGGTAGCTAGCAGTACAGGACAGTTTTAAATGTGCGCACGCTTTCTGACGTCAGCAGAAAGTTAAAACGCGCTTTCTGACTTTGTTTCCTGACGTCATCGTATAATAGCTTGCTGGGTGGCAAAAATCTTCAATTGTTTCGATTTTTATTGAAAAATTCAATAACTTTTAGTCGAATTTAATATATCACTATAAAATTGTAATGATTTATGTATCGAAATTTGTGTAAGATAAATGTATCGATTTCGACTCATCTGCGCGTATTCGTAATGTTATTGTGGGCGCGGCTGTGTAGAAACTTTTTATATCTTTAAACTAAATTTCTGTCACTTTCAAACTAAATTTAAATTGATTGTAAGGCGTAAACTTTTAGCTTATCAAGTAAGAATTGACTCAAGAAAAATTCTAACCTCTAGAATTGCACTAATATAACGAATTTTTTTTTTATCCCAGCGTCTAGATATTTATGCACGGGAAATGTAATATTTAATATTATTTCTCTTTATAGTGTGATAACGCGATACGTCCTTACAGCTCCAGGCTCTCGCAGCTTTGTCTGGCATACTAACAAATCTATGTTGACCCTTGCCCTCCTATTCGATGCCCCACATATTATAATATTATTTGAAAATCTACAATTTTTCCGATAAGCATTTAATATATCTCTATTTGAATTACAAAATCCTTAATTCTCCAGAGGGGCATTCGGGGTACTAGGATTTCGGTGCGTAAGGTGATTTCTGCCTTGCCCGACTTTTCACCCTCGCTTCGCTCGGGCGATAAAACTCTCACGAGGCAAATAACTATATACCTTCCACACGATATCGAAATGTACTATTCTTAAATTAAAACCTTCTGTTTTGATAAATCATAGGGTATTTTGTAAACAATGACATTTAAAAATAAATCTTGAGAAGTAACCTCTTTTTTATTCTAAGAATCATACCCAATGAAAGTATTGTATGCAAGCATAATTTATAAAATTGCTTAGTTTTATTATTAAAGAAATCAAGAACAAACTCAACACGCGCGACATTTCAAATTCTGAACAAACAATTTTTGCATATGAACTTTTACAAGCCATTTCACTGTACTTTTTCATTTTCACCGTCATATCCTGAGAGTATATACATACATACACAGTAGTTAGAAGTTATGCAGGATGCGTCTGCGATGGTCGATGCCAGGAAATAAAGAATGCTCCGCGCGCTCGCGCGCCAAAGTCAATTTTTCATCGATGCGCATCGGCAAAATAACAATTCCAAGCACTCGTTGAATCACTCTAGGTATTAATTAGGTGGATTGTGCCCAGTTTTCGTCCATCCATCTTGTTTGGTGAGCTCGTTGGACAAATGGCTCTAGCTTCCCGAACCAACCATTGACATCACTGTTCTGTATTTTATCTCGTGCAGTGTATGTATGAACTCATACAGGGAAGGTACAAAGCAAAAAGGCTTGCTCTTTTGCTTTACATGCGAGAGAATTTGGTTTAATGGAGCAACGAAAAACTCGGGTCGATATTTTTTAGGTTGAAGTAGATAACACACTCGAAAGGTTATGAGTCTTGATGAGTGAGGTTGTATGTAACAAAACTTTGGATTCATAATAACTTTGCTGAGTGAAAATTCAATTTGCCAAATGGTTCTTGAACATATTAAAATAATACTTGGAGTCAGTGTTCTGGCAATTTTCGTTCCGCTCCATTACCACCTCTCTGTACGTTGGTTTTTGAAACTGTGAGATATTATCCTGGGGCTTACACGTTTTCTGGATTATTTTTAGTTTTTTACTAATAGTGATAAAAGATTATTATAAATTATATAAATTAAAAAATAATCATAAAAACTAAAAACTAGGTATAAAAAATTTAAAGTAAAAATAAATAAATAATTCCTACAATCACTTTAATTGCTATCTATATAAAGAAAAGCAAAAAATGAGCTACTATAAATTTAAATCAAAGAAGTTGATGCCAAGATACATACTATATACACTCATCTATCTAAAAGTCTCAGATATCTAAAAGTAAACCGTGGCGAATAGGAATAGTAAATTGTAAAATATGTTTGTAAAATGTTAATTCATTTTTTCATTAGTCACAAAACATTCTCTCTGATGAAGCAATAAGTATTCGTTAAATATAAAATATTCTGCATTATATTGAAGATTGAGAGAAATGAATAATTTTAAGATTTTTTTTATATATGAAATATGATAATATCAATAATGTATTCAATTTAAAAAAAATATATTTAGCTGTAATACTTAGCAAGAGTTTAAAAAAAAAAAACTATTAAATAAAAAATAAACCCTTAAAATTTTTTATATTTTCGTAGCTAAAATAATCGTGCACAGGTTTTTCAATAAAGCTGAGTCTATATAATATTTACTGAGGCAAACAGCCGCAAAATACATTTCGGTAATGTAGATCCAATATAAATCAAGTGAAAAATTATCAGATCAAAGAAGATAGGTCAGTGAAAAGTGAATTTTAATGCCCTGGCAAATCAGATCAGCCTGTAATGCGGCATCCTATCAACCGTATCCCATCGGCCTGTAGCGGTCCTATCACCTACCCTATCTATCTCAAACAAATCTTATATACAACCTCGTCTCGTCCTATTTACTCGGATAAACTGAAAAATTAGCATAATTCTCGAGGGTAAAGGAACAAATAATTAAAATCCTGAAAATACGAAAGCCACTACTACATAATAATACACAAAACTCTTCTTTTGGATTAAATTAAAACCCACCTCAATATACTGCTGAATTTTTTTCGGAAAAGCAAAAAGTTCCCTAAGAGTTTCAGACAATTACTGTAACGACTAAAAACACTCTACTAAAATTCATTTGCTCATTAAGGGTATTATCGTAATATTTAATCTTAATGTTCAAATAGGCATTAGCCTGTGAAACAGTCGGGACGCGGGAACACCAACGTTTTTATATTTACTTAATGCTTTCTTTGATATGTCTTTAAAAAAAAGCGTGCGCAGCGGAAGGCAAGAAAAGCAGAGACCGTAAGAAAGAAGTAGTAGAGGTCTATGTCGCTTCAGGCTACGGCTAAACGTATGTATATAAAAATACAGAGAAAAGTAAGAGCGCGCAAGAACGAAAACCGCGCGCGCGCACGCTTCCCCTAGGGCGTTTGGCAATCTTCCACAATAATAAATCCCTTTGGTGAATCTCTGCGCTCTCCTGCGAAGGAGAGGGGGATCAGGGGAGGGGTAGTCAAGTCGAGCGCCACCCGGTTATACGCGCCTCGCAGCAACAGATCGCTTACCCTCGATAAGGATTAAGGTCTTCCAGCGGGCTTGCGCAAGGAATTTATCGTCGCTTCTGTGGTGAGTATCGATGGATAGTGTACCGCTGCTCCTGCTGTGCGTAGTATTATTGTTTAGCCCGTTACAACGGATGAGCGGACTGGCCGGAGGGTTCGAGAGCATCAGATAAAGAGAGAGGATCATTGGGGGCTTTGTGAGTCCGGTCCGGTAGCTGTGGGATGCGTACCCTGCATCTGTGCAAAGTGGAAAAGAATAATTGGTTGATAACTGGCCCGAGAGGGACGAGGAGCCGATAAAACCTACGCTGAATTTTGTGGAGTGAGAACGATGAGAGAAAGAGGGCTTTTTTTAAATTTATGGGATGAGGTAAAATTTTTGTGAAACTTGCAAGTATTTTTATTGATTCCTGAGTATTTCGGTAAACAACCGGTAGCTAATTTTGCAGCCATAATTCTGTAAAATAATAGTAAAATCCAAATCAAATGCGTAAGCATAATTTAGGATTATAAACTTTAAGAGATATCTGTTCGAGAATATTAGTTACGCGTGGTTATTTATAAAGGAAAATTTTGTAGAGGAATCCAAATTTAGAAAATGTCCACAAATATCAGTTGTCTAGAAAATAAATGAATTGATTTTATGATGACTAGTATTTTAGATGGGATTAACTTGTACAAAAAAATGATTTAAACATGAAAATAGTAAAACGTATTTGACAAAAAGTAAAAGACACTTCAAATAAATCAATATGATAAAGTTTGTTATAAAACAATTTTGAAAAGTTATGAATTTTGAAAAAAAATTTTATTTATTCATTAAACATAAATTATTTATTAAACTTCGCTAAATAGGATAGTAAATGATAACGTATCCAAAAATCAATTAGCTCAATTTAATCTACTCTAAACTAAACGCACAGTTTGTTTTAAATTTAATAGACTTTTAATCAAATATATTTTGAATAATTAACATGAGCATAAATTATGAAAGAGATTTCATGATTATAGCTTCCAGGAGATTTATGTCGTTAAATTATAATATATATAAATTATGCAACTTAGCTGTGCTAATTAGTCGTTTCGGCAATTGTTAGCATATTTTGTGATTAAAATAACAAACTAGTAGGAGTAACGTTAGATGTTTAAGTTTACACACAGAAAAACAAATTTGCTTAATTAATTATTGTTTGAACGTTCGATAGAAATAACATATCTTTCAATTAAATACTTAAAAAATTCAAAATAGATGAGCTAAAAATTTTCGAATGAAAAAAAATAAAAAATGAAATAAAAAATGTCCTTAAACTGCTTTTTCAACATTCGACACTAAATGTAAAGTTATATATACTAAATTTTTTGTTTATATATTCAATTATTTGTTCAATTGTGAAATAAATTGTTTAATAGTTTAACATTATAATTAATAATAATACTTTAAATTTAATAAAAACGTAATCAACCAATGTTAATAACAATTTCTATTTAAAACTTTCCTCGTGTAATCCTTATAATAAGATTGAAAAAACTAAATACCATTAAATGAGCAAGTATTTTTTTTATTTACAATAAATATTAATAAATCTTTTCTTATCTTATTTTTTCCACTTATAAGTCTATTTTCTGTCACATATATTTAAAGATTTGTACCTAATTAATAATATTGTTATAGAAATCTTAAGATATTTCAGTAAAAAAGTATACTATTTTTGACTGAAATATCTTAAAATTACTATAACAATGTTTAAACTTAAATAAAAAACATATTTGAATAAATGTGATTCACAAACGCAATATTCAAATAAAATATATTGTACAGTTATACCAAAATTTGTAAGTTGAGAACTAATTATCCATGGAAAAGTTTTAAAAGTAATTATTATTGTAATAGCAAATATATTTTTGTACTATTTCATTCCAATACGTGAACTTTTAATGAATCAATTTTTGTTTTCTATTTTTATTTACTTCTTCGTAACTTACTTTGAACTCTTAGTTCAATAACAATTATTTTAATAACTGAAGCCTATTATAATGATTTAGGAGCTGTAAGTTTTACTATTAGGTATTCGAAAGAAGCCTCTAGAATCTCATTACGATCTTCTACAGGGTTGTTGTTCTGCCGTGTAAGTCTGCTTAATAACAAGCCTTTGCAAATTGAGAACGTTTTTTTGTTTCTTTGCTTATTTGCATACTACATCAACTGTAGGGGTTATTAGTGATCATTAGTGTAAACTTTGCTTATATGCACTGTTTTTAGTAACTGTTATTGTTTATGTTACTAGAAATATAAGCATTTCTTAGATTAAAATCAAAGTAGCTGCAGATAATTAATGAAGCAAAAACCGTAAAAAGTACTAGCTTTAAATGCTTGAAAGTACTAAAAAATAGAGTAACACAAATTTTCTAAAAAAAAATATATTAAAAATTAAAGAATAATTTTATGGAGATTATAACCTTTAGATAAAGTTTTATTTAAGTGCGACTATTGATTGTATGAGTGCATATACTATGCTTTTCTTTTAGACGCCACATATGATTTCTTTTTCTCTTCGAACAGTAAACATTTTATACTAGAAGTGTCTTAAATAAGGTTGCAAGAATCTAACACAATTTTTAAAAATGTCTGCTGATTGATTGGTACGTAGCTTCTTTAGAATTAATATATCGTTCCTATAAACGTATTACATAATTAAGATATTTTAAAAAACTTTTGAGAAATTTAGAAACTTTGTTTGGATATTGTAAATATATGTATAATCTTTTAAATTTCACCGCTATTAAAATATTTCAATCTTACTCATTAAAAGAAGAATATAAAAAATTGAACATTTACCATAAAAAGTGAAGAATTCATAAAACGAGTTAACGACAAAACAACATACATGCACACATTCATATTGATTTTTAAAACTTCTGACACCTCTATTCATATTTCTAAAATGTTTAAAAAGCTAAAATTTTATACATAAAAAAGAAATAAAAAAGAATTATGTTAATTTAAAGAAATACGTGTAATAAAAATTAAATTAGATAGTAATAAGTTGTTAAAACTAAAATACTAAATATTTGCATACAATTAATTAAAAAATAATTTTATAAAAAGAAATCATTGTTTTCTTATAAATTAGCAAAAATAGCGAAACGTGATTTAAGTTAAAGAAATTACCTACTATCTAAAATATTTTCACTCGCTTTTTAAATAAAATTCTATTTAACCTGACTAAACAAGTGTACCGTATACACTGACTTTAAATTAATTAAACTGAATTTTTTCTATTCCTCTAAAACTTTCAATTAAGAGAAGGTTATTTAATTTACATTCTTATATTTTACAAAACGTTATATTGTTCTGCAGACTTGTTCTTTCAAAACTATGTTGCTTCTTTTAGTAGTATCGGCTTACAAACAATTTCAAAGACAAAAATATTTGTTAATTTTTAGCATTGTTTTCAATTCTTAGAGTTTATAGAAATCTCTTTTTACTCAATAAACAAATTCGCTGTCGAATTGTCTATACAAAAAATGTCCATTACAAATTTTGAGAAAGCTGGTTTTAAAAAATAAAAATATTTTATATAATAAAGATAACTAAAAAAGAAAATTTTTGCGGTAAGATTTAATACACTTTTTTGTAACTGTCACATGATCAAAATTAGATTTTGCTTTTAATTCCATAAGTATAAATATCGGTAATCAAAGCAAGACAGGCAAAAGAAAAATGTTAAATTTACATGTTAATTTCATCAAGAAACGTAGAAGAGATTTTTATTAAAAACTTCAATATTTTCTTAACCTCTTAAGCAATGGCACCTATAATTATATAAAAACTTAAATAAACGGTTACATTTATCACGTTTTAAAATTATTTAAACGATTTTGTAAATAATTGCATACACGTTTATTGACAACGTTATGAAAATTAAAAAAAATGCTTTCGAGCCAGATTTATTTAGACAGACTATATTTGAGAATCCTGGACTCAATTATAAAAACAGCATGAATCAAGGTTGGTTGAAAAAATATCTCTGTGAAGTTTTGGTCAAATCTACACTCTTTGTTAGCACACAGTACAATTGTAAATGTTTTTATCTAAAAGTAACTTTATCAGCAGCGAAGTAAAAATTGGATCAGGCGCACTAGCCTATTTCAGCTACAGAAATTAGCTCAATTGGTATAGAGTCATCTTAGAAAGTGAGGAAGAAAGTTCTAATTTAAGATAAGTTCTAATATAGTACATTATACACCTAGGGAGTAAAAGTCTCAGACTACGTGTAATTGTCACCCGAACCGAAGGCGACAAACATGCAGTCTGAGGCTTTCTTTACTTACTCCTACGGTGCATACACTATTCTTCTCCACGAGAAGCATAAAATGCGTGCTGTAGAATTTGTTCGCAGGTCGTACAGTACGCACTTTACGCGCCATATGGAGAAAAAACATTTTAGTACAGCTTTTTTATTTTATATAAATTTTATTCTCCAAAAGAAAAAAAAGAAACTATTCTGTCAAAATAACTGTAAACAATTGTAACAACTGTACAATTGTATTACAATTGTAACTACAATTGTACTACAACTCTACAATCGTAGGCTCTTAGCTGTAAATCAGAGCAAGCTTTTTTTTTACATGGTACTAATAATTCCAGCCCAAGCAAATCAAACTGAAGTACTTTGTTAAGTTAAAAAATATTTGATTCGAAATTCCTCTTTCATTCTCTTTCGGTACATTCGGCCAATTCTTTGGTCGAGACTATAGTAGTCCTACACGGATACCCGTACACGCTTGCACATATACAAATAGATATATGTACAACGCACATCCACACACATAATCACACATACGCACACACGCGTACATGCACACACCCACACTCAAACGCATGCACATACAGTTCATATAAAATTTCGTGTGTCCACACAAAGTGACGGGAGCGCGAGCGAGGTAATCCGGGCGAATATTCGTTTTAGTGAAATTTTATGAAAAGCGCGCACGTACAGAGAGAGAGAGAGAGAGAGAGAGAGAGAGAGAGAGAGAGAGAGAGAGAAAGCGCAAGCAGCCCGAAGGCGCTAATTTAAAATTCCGCATACGGCTCGTGGGGGCCAGCTTGTCGTGTGCCACCACCGTTTATGAATCCAGGGCAGAGGGCTGGGAAATCGCGCCCCCGGCAACGCAGCCGTTTACACGTGCTACTGGCGTCGCGATTGTGCCTCAGTTTCGTTAAGGGCTGCAAAAAGGCTTGCAGCCAGGCTCAGTGTTTTAATCGAGATTTACACGCGCGTCTATTCTTAAAACAAGCGGGTTATCTGTCGGTAACGATTTTCATTTTACGAAGGTACGTCGCTGGGTGCAGATATATACCTTATATCTATCGGCAATGCAGGCGACGAGCAATCAAATCGTATGCACGTCGCCGGCATTTGCTCGCTTGGGATTCCACGGCACGTACGCGATTTTACGCGCGGCTTTACTTTTGCCCTCTCCCAATCGGATGCGATAGAGAGATGACGAACGGGAAGAAGAGATAGAGACAGAGACAGAGAGAAAGAGAGAGAGAGCGAGAGATATGCAGAGGCAGTGTGAGAGAGAGAGGGAGACAGAGGGCGGGGGGCAAAATATTACTCAATCAAACGATCGTGCTCTCGATTCGGCCTGATGTTTACCGTGTCTTGTCCTGGCGCATTTCATTTGGATGTATTTATCGATTTCTGAGAGAGAGAGAGAGAGAGAGAGAGAGGGGGGTCAGTGGAAACGGAAAATTAGATTCCTAGCGATGGATCCGTTGGGAATGAGTGTATGCACGAATGCGCTGTTTACTCGCGGGCTAGCTTAAGGAATTAAACGCTAGACACTCTTGTGTGAAACGGTTTTGTTTACCTCAAGTAGCGCAACCACGTGCACAGCTGCACTACCAGAAAGAGATTTTTTCTGTAATGTGTCGCACGATTGGATTGTCACGTGAAAGAGAGCTAAGTTTAGAACGAGTTTATTTACATTTATCTCTTTTAAATTTAAATATTTCCCAATTACTCAGCAATTATTTAATAATTGTTTATATAAAATAAAAAATATAAAAAATATGAATAAACTAAAAAAGGATTTATACTGGAAAACAAAATGAGATTTATTGTTTAATCTTATATGCACTTGCACTTTAGCAAATTGGCAGCCTTATAAGGCTTTGGATATATAGCCCGCACGCCCATGATGGACTTTGAGTTATGAGACGCTTAATGAATTCGGAAACATGAGTACCAATAGCTAATTACTAACGATTTGTAATCTTGGTTTCGGAACGCCAGTAGTCGGAAATTAAGCAAGCAATTGGTAACATGCGCTTCGAAATCCGTTCGTTCACTCTCACTTATCTTAGGGATTCGAAAGCATGCGGTCCGGATACAATTGAAAGGCCTCGAGGCAATAAATAGTCGGCTTTCTCGCAAATAGGATAAAAGAATCTTTTTTCCACGATAGGAAATGACCTAAAAAATTAGCTCACTTGTTTGTCATCTCGACTCTATTCAATTGTAAGAATTCATTTACTGATTTATTGCATTAACGGGGTCCAAAAGTTCAAATAAAAATTTAAATTTCACGCTAGAATTTAGCAGACGAAAAATTAACTATTTTGTTTATGATAAAAATTAAATTACAACATTTGGCGATTTGCTCTCCATCGTGAGGGCAGATCTCCCTATGGCGAGAAAAGCTTGAATAATAATTTTTGACATTATTCAAGCTTCTCTGGTGGTGGTATTGTAATATAAGCTTGAAATTTTGTAAAATGATAAATTTTTACACAACAGAGGGCAATTAACTCGTCCTATGTCGCAATTTAATTTTTATCGTTTGTTATAAGCAAAAGGTAGTTAATTTTTCGTTTTTAGATTATTTCCTATCGTGGAAAATAGATTTCTTAAATAGGATCACATTAAGTAAAATATGCGGGTCAATCCTCATTAATTTGTTTTGACTTTTGATTAAATTTTTTCAAAGAATTTGTCGCGTTACGTTTGTATCGCTAAACGAATATGAATTTTTTCATTACAATGAAATTAATATAAATAATTAAGAATAAAAACAAAGTAAAAGAAAAATTCGAAGATAATGGATATGAATTATCAGCTGTTAGAAAAACTTAGTTACAATGTTATCAGTTTATGATATTATGGTTCTTCCCACAATTAGTTGGATAGTATAATTAAAACATCTTTCGAGACATGTACGCAATTGCTCATCGCGAAACATATAATCACGCAATGGCTTTTACGAGAACTAAGATTGGATTAGACGGAAGACAGATAAACGCGCCGCGGGGTATAGTTTAGCGCTTCATAAATAAGTTACTCTTAACTTTCTAAAATTCAATTTTATCCAGCATATTAACTGTTTATAAGCAATTACGGGAAACATCTACATGTCGAAATTTTCGAAATTTTCATTTCATAATTATTTATTTAAAATTATAGTTTGAGAAAAGGATTTTGAAAATTAAAATTTTTTATTAAATTACTTGAGTATTTCAGATATGCTCAGCGGAATTTAGCTAAAAGCAGATTATACACATTCTGCTCAATGCATAAATCTCCATTACATAAAAGCGGCGATTCATCTAAAAATAATTTGTAATAGCGGATCATACCGAGGGCTTTCAGCAGATACCTGTGAATAGAATATTGGTTAAGCATAAAATATACCGCCTTCGTAAAAGTAATACCCCGAGTCGAGTATAACCCGGCGCAGCGTGGAGGGAGCAATAGATCTCAGCAGCGACTATGATACCGTGGCTATACATAAAAAGAGGGAAAGAAGCATTAGCCTTTTCCGCGCGTTTTGCAAGACAAGGAAAGTCTTCTTCCCTTCGCGTGATTTCCATTCGTAAAAAAAAAGAGAAAAAAGATTAAGCGCTCACGCACGAAAGCTGTGACACTTTATACATCGAGCTAGCATCCCCTTTAAGGACAGGTGTCTCCAAAGGCGTTGGATCAATCGAGCCGCGTATAAACAATAACTATTAAATATTTGCGTGCCAAGGAGCGATGTTCGTATAACCTGGCCGTGCCACATAATCGGATGCAGAATCAAAGAAGCGGTTCGCGTGTTTGGTCTCATTTCATGCTAAACGGCGCCGATAAAAGCCAAGGCAAAAGACGTTTACAATGTCACAGCACGCGATAAATCATAACTGTGCCATTACGATTAAGAATCCACGAAAAAATCTGCAGGTTGGTACTGATGAGGGTGTTAAGCTCGGTTCATATATTATATGATAAAGTCACGACAAATGTTGATTCTTATAAAGTCATCCATCATTCTTACCTACTCGCGTTGAACGCCGCTATTGTTATAAACACACACGGGACACTCTCGGCTCGAGTGTCCGCGCGGTGCTCGAAATTTGTAACACCACCCGAAATCAAATAAAATCCAGCCACTCCTGGGCCACTTTAATGCTTTATCATGTACTGCAACGGGAGCTGTTGACTTTTTCAACTCAATAGCGGTGTCAACTTATTCAACTGCATTATTTCAACCTAGCTTTGCGTAGCTCTCTTTATTCTACAAAAAACGATATAATTTTCCACACTATTGGATGAACGAATAGTAGCTGAGTATAGGAAAACCTATGACACTAATATAAAACTAGCCCGAAGAGCCGGAGTTCTACTTATATAAATGAAAATCAAAAAACAATTGTTCGATATTTATGAATCAGAGTGAGTATGCGAGCCGATAGAAAGCTATAAATACATTTTGTGTCAAAACAATAGATCTTTCGAACTTTGACGTAAGAAAAGTATATAAAATAAAGTTTTTATAAAAGATTACTTCGACCTATAAGTTTGAAAGAAAAGTTATTTTTCAGCAAGTTACAGAAGAAATACAGGGTTCAAGAGACCTCTTAACTCTGACTGTTATCAATTTGCTATTAAATTGCTGTGACGAGTTAATATTAATAGACTGCTAAATTTTATTTTATATTGTCAACAATTTTCCATTGATTTGCTAGTAAAAAAGTCGTACTAATTCTAAGCATTATTTATAAAATTTTCAATTGATAATGAATAAATAATTTAGTTTTATTCCATTACTGACTCATTATAACGCAAAATAGCTCTATTTTTAGAATAATTTAATTAACATCGATAAAGATAAAAGTTCATAAAAAAAAAGAGGTTTTTTGTTACAAAACGTAAAACAGCACATAGTGAGTATATATACCCCGGTAGTTTAAAATTAAAGCTGTCAATGTTGAATTCAGTATAGCACCAGTAGTGAATTTTTTCTCATCCATAATGAAAGTTTCTTTCGCGATTTTGTAACCGCAAACTACTGAATAAAACAAAAAAGAATAAATAATAATAATAGTAATGGACTACTTCAATTAAAACGATGATCAAATTAAAGGTATTTCATTTATTGAAACTGATTCGTTAAGCAAATTATTTGCGACGAAGCTTTTCACTGCAAGTTGGACTTGCTTTGCATAAATATCATTAGGAAACAATTTCAGCGTATCAGTATAATTCCCAGAGCCATTGATCAATATGTTGCTGCCTGCTCAGGGACTGATCAGTTAACGCTAGAACGACTGAATTGTTTGGAACAGCAATACATAGCTATTAAACTGCTAATGTTCTAGTGGTATAACGATCTACTGGTATCCTATCGCCATTATTACAAATTATGCAGCTACTATACTTACTATTTATAAAAAATACAAAAATTTAGATTTTTTAACCATCCAATTATTGCATGATACAAATAAAAGAATGGAAAGTGATATTCTACATGATTGTTAATTGTAAAAGCCTTATATATTATTTTCAATATTAATGAAATACTCAGATTTTTCGGAAAAATATTGAAAACAAATATATCATTTCATCGCGCTTTTGATTTGATGGATCGGCGAATAAAAAAATAATACGATATAAACAAGTTGTTACGGATAGTTTTCATTTTGGAAAATATTCGTTTTTTCACAGCTTTTCGAATTTCGGATCTATCAAAATAACTGCCAGCCGAAATCCGATACTTAAATTCAGACGTCAAAATCAACAGTCGTAACTTTCCCCCCGCAAATCTACGCGGAATAGCACGCCAATCCCATAAAACACAAATCAATCGAAAACAAGACGAGGGAGCAAGCTCAAGCATAGAGTGCGCACAGTTGAAAATCGCTTAAAATATGAACTCACAAGATGTATTTAATTTTGAAAGAGAATAATTTCAGTAAAATTTTACTTTATTGTAATAAATGTATTCTTGTAATATATTTTATACAAACTACGTGTTTCAATTTTTTTTATAAGTAAATTTTTTTTTACATAACTTTTGCACATAATATACATATTCTAAAGGTTTTTACTCAATTTTGTAGTGTAAAATAATTATTTCGAATATTTTTATTAGTATTTTACATTATTACATTAGAAGGAAGTTGAATTATTTATATCTTTGTAAAACGATAAAAAATTGAAAGTTATTCTAGAAAAAGTAATGTAAAAAATTCCATATTTTAAAATATCAGTATAAAATAAAAGCAATTAATTTGATATATTTTAGTTCATTTACTAAATTATTATTATCAGTTAAAAAATGTTTCAATCATAAATATTATTTAAAAAAATACATATGAAAAACTTTTTTTATACAAAATCTAATATCAATAAATTTAAAGGCTCATTCTAAACGTTCGACAGATAAAGTTTATGTATGGACACTATATGTCACTTCATCCCAATAACCCTCAACCCACAATGACTTTGGGTTATTGGAGTCTACTAAAAAAAGTGTCCTTTCTGTAGCAAATTTAAAATTATCGAAACCAAACATACATACGATTTAGTGAAATTTCATACAGTCATATTCATTGTGTAACTACATATAAACATTTTAAACAAAAATAACTACATTTTAAACACAAAAGGTACATTGTATATATAAATTACAAAACAAAATATTGTACTAAATGTTTTACAGCAAATGTGTACAATTATGGTCAAGTTTTGAAAGTAAAAATAACAATTTAGCGCAATCATTAAGATCAGGGATGGAGAGAGAGAGGGAGAGAGAGAGAGAGAGGGAGGGAGGAAGAGAGAGAGAGGGATCAGAATGCTAGCTCCTCCTGAGCCATCCCAAGAATCCTGCTCTCTTCGACATCCACTTACCCCTCGGTGGACCGTAGTGCGCGGAGAATCCGAGTACACACGACACAAATTGAATTCGACAAGTTGCGCGTACACGCGGTCAAATAAAAGGCCTGATTGAAAGCCACGGAGCGAGGGAAAAATCACAGCGGCCACCCAAATAAATCCGCGCTGATTAGTTTTTTAATAACTCGAAAAGCTGCGACTCAAGGCAAGCGGCTTGGCGCTCGTATCTGGCCCATCGCCGCTCTTGAATGAGTTTGGCAAATTTCTGAGCCCGGGATTCTCTCATTTCTGGGCGCTCGAGGAAGAGTTGATTGTGAAGCCTCTCCTGGATATATGAGCAAGTTTTGGGCTTGAAGAGCGAAGTTTGCGAGCTTGCGCGCTTTTACGAAACGCCCTTTTCGCGTTTATCGCACCGCTCATCCATTATCCATTTGTCCCTCTCTCTCTCCCCCCCCCCTCTCTCACACACAGACTTCCGGCCCTTCCGGAAATGCAGTCTCGAAACGCACTGCGCTCGCGCGAGAACCAGGCCATTCCGTTTCTCCAAACCAAATGCCAGAACGCGCGGTGCTTGCGCGCACTCGATCCGCACTCGCGAGCTTTTTGAGAGAAAGAGAGGGAGAGAGAGAGAAGAGAGAGCGAGATAGCGCGCTATACACCGGCGAATTTACGGTGAGTCACACGTTCGCACTCCTCGATAATGAGGCGCGAGCGCGCATGTGCGGCGCGTCCCCGCTTGCGAAATGGGCGACTTCCTATTTCACCAAGTCGTTTGTCTTTTCTCTATTAGCCTAGATTTCTCTCCATTGCGGCTCTCCGTCGAGGCGACATCGCGCAAGCTCTCGCTCCTTCATATACGTGTTGGCATTACGTCTGTGTGTGTCGCGATTATACTGTGTATACGATCCTTCTCTCTCTGTGTATGAGTGTACAATTATGAAGCGGTAATTTGTGTGAACCTACACACGTATATATAACTAGACGGAACTCCTCAGCTGCCGGAGACACGCGCCCTGCTGTCTTCTGTGTATGTGCCTGCTTATATGTATACCTAGTGAGTTTGTGCTTGCAGTTTCGTACTGGAGAGAAACTTATGCATTGTGGATGATTTTCGAAACAGCGGGACGCACGGGGGAATAATTTTCACTGACTCGCTTTATACGGCTTGACGGTTCGGAGCTTCGCTTTTTAATCATCCCAGACGCGGCTGTAGATATTATTCGTTAATGAAGCTTTTCGCGCTGTTTGCCGATAAATATTTGCATGCAATTAATTTTTTTATTGCGATAAGGCAGATTTTAAGTCGAGCTGAGATACATCACGTGCGAGTGGGCTTGCACAATGGTTCTGAATTATTCGAATATTTTTAATAATACTGTTTATTAAACTTTATTACAGTTCGTTAAAGCGAATTTTAAAGTCTCTTGAAGAATAATTCCGAGAAAGGAGAAATTCTCAAAGCTGCATCATTAGCATTATAAGTCCCAGAATTTTTCCTTAAAAATGAGGCATCTTTGAAGAAACATCTTCTGTACAGTTTTCGGTTTGTTACTGACCGCGAATATAGCCACTCCAGTGCTCAAGAGTGAAATATTTCAACAATTTATATTGATGTCATAACGCAAATATTTGAAGGAAAATAAAAGGGAAGTATATCTAAGTCTATCTATATTTTGAACTCATTAACGTGCAGCTTCAATAAAGTAATCACACCAAAGAAAGCCTCACCGATATAGCAGATCTATATAAGCGTAGCAAAAGCAAAGTGGCCAATTACACCATGCATCGCGCGGAACAAGAAAAAGGCGAACACGGCGCGACGAGCTTTTCATGCTCGCGGACTTGCGCGCGTAGAGACAAATCGCAGCCTCCGCTACCGCACTTTTCATTAATTAAACAGATTCATGCAAATCAATTCAGCTCGCGCTTCTTCCTCGGAGGCGCTTGCAGACAGCTTGCGCATGCATGCACAGGCGAAAAATCAACCTGATAAATTCCTCGGCAAACATGCGCCGCTAAATCAGGCTTTCTAGCGACGACTAATGCACGAGTTTAATCAAGAGAAAATAGACGATACCGCTGCTCAGGTGTGTGCTCGTTTTTAATTTTCTTTTCCCCGAAGAAATCTGAACCAGTGTCTCTTAAAAAAAGGAGGTATTCGCAGAAAATATTCCGGAAGAAAAAAGGTATGAAAAGTCCGTGCAATGCCCAGGACTGCGGCCTCGGCGGTCTCTGACCAGCGGACGGGCCATTAGGGTTCGCTCGTAAACGGGGCAAAAAGCCAGGGAACACGCAAAAAGGAGCTATCTTATGTATATCTCCGGTAGAGCTGGAGTCGCGTTCTTTTTGTCAGACGTTTATACGCTGGGCGTGCGGTTTCCCGAAACTTTTTGCCCCCGCACATCTGTCCAGCTAGTGTGCAGTAAAAAAAAGCCGTACGGATCGTCGTAAAAGAGGAGCGTAACGGCGGCCCGGCTATCTTAAGCAAGCCGCGAACGATCGAATTTATCCATTCTCCCGAGCTATCAACAATTCATCGGGGCGGCTCATCGGAAATTCACAAAGCCGGAGAGCGCCTCGTATCAATCTCGGACACGAAAGTCTCCGGGGCCTCTAAATAAAATTGTCTTCGCTCCGGAGCGCGCGAACAGAGCGATACGCTACTTTCTCTCGTGCTCTAAGTGCATAAAACATACGTGGATCCGGGCACTCTCGTCCTGCAGACTGCCACTCTGGGATAAATAACGCACGAGAGAGGGATGGCCAAGTGTGCATGCGGGAATACAGAGACACATACTCACACACAGCTATATATAAAAGCTAGAGATAACGAAGAGAAAGAGAGGGAGAGGAAGAGTGCTGCAGCGAAGGGGTTGCTTTATTTCGTGCGCTCGATTTCACAGAGGGATCAGCGCGGACGATAGGTATGCAAATCGCGCGAGCCCGAGCGAGGAATCGTCGAAAGGCAATCGAGCGGCCAACAGGTAATACCAGACAGGTATGTGTGGCTATCGCTTGCGGGGCTCGGGGGGGTCACGCATGCATATATACGCAGAGAGCGAGCGCGCTTATACATGTATGCATGTATATCGATTCTAATCGAGCGAGCCGTAGAAGCGCGAGCTAGGGAGCAGTGATTGCTGTATTAGATTCCGGAGCGCTGGATTCCCGACGGTCAATCCCCGGACAAACATCGGCGGGAGCGGAGAGAGCCGCCTTTTACTTTTTATCAGCCGGCTGCTCTCCGCGGGCGCGCGTTAAAGCGATTAGAGCTTTCGGAACTGCTCGAGCTGATTTATTACTGTAATTGACCGGGAGTTGGAAACTCGTATTAGTCATTACGGATATATTCTGGTAAAAAGTGTAAATCAGCGCCGAATTTGGGATATTAACGCTGAGAGCTCGAGTGATTTAGTGCGCGGGGGGTAAGGAAAAATAAAAACAAAATCCGAGCTTTCCGATCGTAAAACGAAAAGGGGAAGAGCACGAGGCGGAAAATAAGCCGCGGTGTCGGGGATGTTTCGTGCATGTCTCATATAATGATACACATATCCAGGCACATACATATCCATATAATATACATGAGAGAATGTGCGGTACACAGAGCAACCACGGTGGCAGCGGCTGCAGCAAGAGTAGCATATCACGCAGAGAGAAAGAGAAGAGTGTGGAGATGAGAGAGAGAGAGAGAGAGAGAGAGAGAGGGAGAGAGAGAGAGATAGGGTTGCTGGTGCAACCGCTTGCGCTCGGAAGCGGATGCGCGCGCTAGCGGCTTTGGTTGCGGCTCCGCACGGAGACAGCGGGCTAAACTCGCCGAGCGAAAGACACAGAGAGGACTACATGGACACTGATACACAGAGGAACGTACGTTTGTCTTCGTTTCTCTTTCGGCTCTCTATCTTTTCGGCCCGCAGACTCGGATGAAATGGGTCCCGCGCAGAGTAGCACCAGTCGAGACAGATCCTCCTTCCGTGTTCTTTCAACTGCCGAGCAAACACCTCCCGAGAGAAGAAGACTCGCCGCACAGACAGCTGACTAGGATGCACGAGTTTTATGCTGCCTGGCCCCCTTCATCTTCGTGTCCGAGCGGCCGAAATTATCTTTTCTATTCTTTTCATCGATACGAAAGTAGGTAAGAAATAAAAAAGGCAGCTGGGCGCTCAGTCCGACGGCGCGCGATCGCTAATTAGCAATACTTTAGCAGCAGCAGCAGCGGCAGCGGCGCGCGTTTATCACTTGGGAGCGGACGAAATTCGCGTCCTCATGTATAGTTGGGAAGTTTGCGCGGCGGGCGGCTTGTAAGTTTGGCTCGGTGTGGGGGCGTTCGTCGTGAGCTTGCGAGCTTTTTTTCTTTCTGCGAGGAGCACAGCGGAGCGCGCGCGCGCGACTGTGCCTCTGTGCTTGCTCTGGTATAGGTCGGCAGCAGAGCGCCGCGGCGTAGCCACGGGCAGCCAGCGGCAGACTGGAGGCGCGCGGCCGCCTGCCCGAGCATTTATAACGTAGAGAGCGAGACAGAAGCGGGAGCTGAAGAGAGGCCCCCCCTAGAGTCGCTGGCGCGCTTGCATCGGCGCCTGCGCCGCGCGCCTCGCCCCCGCCGACAGATAGCAGAAAGAGAGAGAGACGGACTAACGGAGAGCGCGGCGCTCTGTTGCTACTGAGCCTCTCTGGCTGCGCGCGTCAGCTCCTCGCCTCGTCTACGTCGTCTGAGGAATCGTCGAGGATTCGTGTGTGCCCCGCGCCGATAAATCAAGCCGGCGCTTCTATCTCTCCCTCTCTCTCTCAGTGTGGGATGTCGGTCCAGGGGGGAGTGAGAGAGAGGTGAGGAGAGCTTTTTATCGGGCGCACGCGGCTAACGGACACTTGCCGCGAGAGAACGATCGATATATCAGAGGATGTATGTATATGCAGAGAGAGAGCGGGCGCCGGTAGCAGCCTCCCTCTGGGAAATCAGGGCCGGGCGCGAGCGCGCGCCGCCAATTTTCAATTATTGCCGCGCGCGCGCGATATTCCAGATATAGCGGCGAATCGACTACGCGACGACGGATGCGCTCTTTCTCATGCAGATTTATACAATAAGTCTTTCAGAGATGGATAAGAATCGCGGCAGCTGCCTCCTCTCTCTTCACTCCTCTCCCTGGCGCCTTGCATTTCACAGCAGCGAAATTAGTCTTTCGGCTCGTCGCGCGAGACTCGCTCCAATAAAAGACGCTGCTGGAGAGGGAAGAAAAAATTGCAGTTATCATTCAAAAAGCGCCTGCTGCTGCTGCTGCTTGGCGTGAACGCGGGCGCGACACTCGCTTCCCTGATATCCGCCGCGTAATATAACATCGCCGCTGCGAGCTAGCGGCTTTTATTGGCCCTTTTTATTGGTCACCGTTCGCTCGCAGCGCGAGCGCGCGCGCGGCTGTGCATGCTGCACACATCGCTCGCCCGTGCTTTTATTCGCCTGTAAGCCCGTAATTTCCTTCGTTAGAGTCGCATCGCGCCAGTAAACGTCCGCGCTTGATTTATCTCTCTCTCTTTCGTTCGCTTCAGCTCTAGCTCTCACTCTCTCTCTCTCTCTCTTTCTCTCTATATAGATCAGCTTCGCCAGCTCCCTTCTGTTCTCGGCCGATGATTATTACCGGGCGCGTGCCCCAAGCGAGCTTCATCAAACCTCCAACCCTCTGCTCCAGCCTTTCACCGCCCTCTCTACATATATGAAATTATTAGCGCTCCGCGCCTTCCTTTCATTTTTTTCGTCCCCTTCCCCCCCTTTTTTATGTACCTACGTGCGAATCGCGCGGAATATATCCAGCAAAGGGCTGATTGGGTAATTGCGCGCGAGCATCTAGCAGTTCCAGTGCGATAGCGGCCGGGAGCCAGCCTGATTTATCGGGCCCGGATAGGGTAGGCTAACTGAGAGAGGGAATTTCGGCTGAAGCGGGGACTCGCGCGCCTACTGTTCTCTCGCGAGGATACTGAATTCCGCCTGACGAATTATAGTGAGGGGACTGCAGTTAGCACCTTAACGGAAATCTGCTTTATCGACTTGGGATTTTCGGGTTATTTATTGCTTTCGCTTCTGACCTTATGATTAATGAACTATTCAATATTCGATGGAATTAACACACAAATTTCACTCTGCGTATCGTGGCTTTTTATTTATAGACTCGGTGGTTGTTCTGAAAATTAAACAGAAAACATGAATGAAAAATATCATAAACTCGCCTTAATCTTTAACGCGGTTTGAAATTAAAATAAAAGTATTGAAATCAGCAAAAATGTATGAATTATTTTTTAAACTGCTATACGCAATATTATAAAAAATTGAGAATATACATTTAAATCTTTTTATGACTAAAAAGAATTATATAAAAGAATTCCTTTTTCCAATTCTCTTTATGAGGAGAAAGAAAATCCAGTTTTTCCCGGTACATATAATAAGCGGCTCAAAATCAGTAATCTTCCTGATTTGCATATCGTTATCGAACAAAATACTAAAAAATTGAAGGACTTAAAAATGTAGTTAAAGTTAATGAATTTCAATGAAATAATTCGCAGATTGATTAATCGTCTTGCAGAGCTCGACTGTTACTACTTAAGAGCAGCATTCAGCTCAAAATTACAATTTCAAAATGGGCATCTTGTTTCCATAGTTCTTTATTGAACCCAGCCATTGAATATTTTAATTAGTATACGTTTGAAAAATAATTATTTTTCAATAAATAAAACTCAATTTTTTGACTTACTCAGTAATTGCTCCTCAATTCCACAAGCAATCTTATAAACTTACATAAACAATAAAAAATATTAATTAAATATATTGAGTATTTTTTTCACATTTTTTTAATCACGTTAAATACACAATTTTCCACACAACTGTTAGGTGTGAAAAAAGATCAATTTCATAAATCAATTTCAAAAATTAAATTATTATTTATAAAAATTATATTTGAAATGTGGAAAAAACGAAAACAGTTGAGCGCGTCAAAACAAAAAATATTTTTTATATTTTACAAAAAAGTTTTCATTTAATCTTGAATCTTATAAATATAAACAATATAAAAAATAGTATAACCTATAAATTTAGTTAAAATCTGTTAAAAACAAACTTTTCGTTTTTACATACGAAAAAAATAACCACATAGTTTTTCATTCAAACATCTCGTAATTTTTGTAACTTTGATAACACATGCGAAGTATGTCCAATCAACTACTATGAGCGCTAAATAATGTGTTACAGTCAATATATCACTTACCCAGAAGAGTATAACTCGTAGTGGGCCAACTTGGAAAACGGGTCTTATGGAACTTTCTTGTTATACAAAGTATGTGGCAGATAATAAGCTGTGACCGAATAGATATGTTTGGCAAGCGCGGATCAATCTTGCTTTCAATAAAAACATAAGACGAACTGTTTTCACAATATTTTACCATACTTAATACATCTCTGATAACCGTATTATGTGGGCTTGGTTTAATATAGCTTACTATAAATATTTCAACTAACAAAACTCTACTTCATTATATAAAACAAATTTAAGAAATTTAGAACTATTTGTTTATTTTTTTAAATCATAAGAGTTTTAAATTTTAGATCATACACTTTATGAAGAATGGCGGAAATTTATCAAAATCTATTGTTCGCTTATTTTCAGCGTAACAAAGCTGCCCTTTGAAGAGCAAACTGTATTTGTTCACGAAACAACAGCAAGATAATAGCACGTTGATAGAGATCCGTAATAAACTAGAGTCAAATCAATAGAAAAAATTGCATTATTACAAACTAGTAAAATAATATCGTACAATAATCAATAATTTTCTTATATTGTATAAACAAGAACTCTTTCTAATTTTCTTTATCTAAAGCATGAGCTTTATTAATTAATAATTAAGTCTAATATTTGGGCAATTTATTTTACTAATATAATTAAGCATTTTAAATATCATTCCATGCGAGAAATTTAATACTACGCGAAATTACGCTAATAAACTCGATATAGTATTTCAATTACATTTTTTTAATTTTATAAATTTCTGTCGCACTTATATGATTTCAATAAAATTAATCACAATTTAATATTACATATATTGTATAATAATTATAAAATATTCTGTTTGTCTAATCTAAATCAATTATAGGAGGTATACATTTCTTATTCTTTGTTATTTTTAAGATAATATTACTTATAGGTATTTAAGAGAATAATAATTAATTATAATTTTAATAATTTAATTAATGGACATGTTGTAAAATTTCGAATTAATATTAACATTTCTATACAGAAATACATTTATTAGATATTCCATCCATGGGCTTATTTGTAACATGCACACAGTATCATTATCGTCTCCAATCTTGTTATTTCAATTAAATAACACTATCATTAATTAGCAATAGTAAACATTAATACGAATATACAATATTAACAAAAAAGGGATAAATAAGTGAAAAATTCAAAATAAAGTTATTATTCCGATTAGGAATAATAATTTACTGAATAATTATAAATATAAATTTTATATTTTTAGGCACAATTTATAGGGGAGTGATTTATATTTTCGCTAGAGCAAAAAATGTAATACTTCAATATTTTGCAATTCAACGCAATAAGAATACAAAAGATAATATTTTCGCTAGAATAAATATATAATACCCCGAAATTTTACATTTCAATGCAGAGAACATATTTGGAATGCATAATAAGTTTACCATAATCATTTTTCATAATGTATGTATGTATGTATGTATGTAATAAAGTTTATAAATTTTCTCAAAAATTTGTGAACAATTATTTTGCTGAAATTTGACAGGGTTTTCATTTTGTTTTTAGAAGCCCACAGTGTTATTTTCAACTTTGCTTAATTCAATATTTTAAAACATCGATTATTTATTAATAAAAGTTGTATGCATTTATTTCAATGAATTATGCTAAACGAGATAATATCAAGAAACGATAGAATTTCAAATATAATTTAAGTATATTTACTCTCTTAAAGAGAAAACTTTGCGTCTGCAAAATCTTTTTAAAATCAAGACTATGATAAATTTTATACTTAACTCCTAATAAAAAAATATAGCCCATTTTGAATGTGTGTTTACGGTGGGTCGTGTCTAGTATGGAGATAGATTTATAAAGAAAAATCCAATATATAGGAAAGAAAAAAAAGGAAATTATAGGAGAATAAGAAAAATAATAATAGGTTAAAAAGTAAATTCTCTATAATTGCCGATTAACAATATTTTAACGCTATTTTCATACTAATTTAGTAAGTAATTGCCGTATGGGTAAATATATACACGCACAAAAAGATTTTGCCGTCGCTATAAAGAGTACCTCTCCAAATTTAGTTTTTCATAGGACTTTACGTAATTTCTTCATTTTGCAACGTTTTTTTATCAAATATTAAGGTTATTTTGTTCATTTGGTTTTTTTTATAGTTATTTCATTTTTTTTATTACTCTCCATATTGGTATTCATTTTTTCTATATTCTAGGATTTGCTTTATCAGGGAATGTTCATGGTGTGGAATATTCATGCAGGAACATTTAATGATTTAAAAATGATATACTATCATGAAAGTGCCGGGGTTGGCATGCAAAGTTCGCAAGGACTATAAGGTGAATATTTGTTATTCGAAATTATTACAACTAATATTGCCTTCAAAAATATATCTTAAAATATTTCTCAAACTAAGATTACGAATACTTTCAAATATGAAATTTCAATATTTACTGTAATGAAGAGTTTCCCGTAAACTATTAAGGGAGGGGTTGTTCCTCAAAGCATTTTGGAGCAAAGCGCTCCTAATATGGTGCGTGTGCACGTGGATGTGTGCGTGTGCGCGCGTGTAAGCATGAGTATATTTTCAAAATCAAATTAATAGTATTTTTCGGGATAAGAAAAGGTTTTTCAGAGTTCCTTTTTTATATGAAATTTATTATTAAACGGTAGTTGTTTATTTATTTATTTATCATACCGGCTTTAACTGTTTAAATCCATTTTTGGACAAACGTTTTTAAAGTTTTTCTAATAAATCTATTGGAATCTAAATAAATACAGTTTTAACTCCTTTTATTTATTGATATATTTAAATTGTTTTCTCCAATCTTAGTTATACATTTGAATATAAAAATGCTAATTTTACAAAATGATAAAAAAAATTAACTTATACACTTAAGAAGGGAAATCCAAAAATAATGACATTAAGAGCAAATATGTCCTATTATAGATGTGCTAGAATTCAATAAGTAATTAATATTTTTTTTATTTCTTTTACTTTAAAATACAGTTTCGTTATTATTATTATAAAATGAACAGTAAAGGGAGCATAAAAAATAAGCCCGTTCCTTATGTGCATGCAGTTCCCGAACTTTTAATATAACTCGTTTGATTACTAGATTGTAATAAGTGAAAAAATTACATCATAAACCTATTGGTACAATTATATTAAAAATTAAGTCATAAATAAATTAGCTAAATGTTAAATTTCAACTTATTTCCTCTGACCTCTGACGCATCTTTAAACATTAAACAATAATTTATCGGTGCCTATGCATGGAGATGCGTGTGCTCGAGATTGGGGATGCGAATTGATATATTACACTTGGCTGTTTCATCTATACTCTACTAGAAATGATTCCATTTAATGGCTAGTTAATCTCTAGGAAAAATGGATTCAATGCTATTACTTAACCTCTAACTATTTTAAATGGGCAAAATTCTACCAGGGATACTGAGAAGAAAATTTACTACTTGATTCAAATGCTTAATTTAATCAATTAAACCTTTCTTGATTCAATAAATTTTTAATTTAATTAAATGAACTTTTATTGCGTTTTCTTTTAATACATATAAGTAAAATGTACGAGTTTTTTTAAAGACTAAATTAGGAACTGAACCAGGAGTCGATTTGTTCTATTTTAGGGTTTTTATTGTTATTTTCATATAAATATTGACAAAAGTATTTAATTATTATTATTTACAAATATATTAATAATTTGTAAAAATATATTTTATTTAAGCCACGCTATTATATTCGATTCTGTTATATCATATTTTATCTCTAGCTTCCCGATATAACTAGATGCATCATTAACCTTCCGGAGATGCTATAAATTTTATATATTAAAGAGTTGCCTTAAGTTGTTCAAAGACGGCCTAAACCTGATTTTCAAAAAAGTGACTTATTAAGTTATTTTGAGATTTACAGATGCTAAACCAAAATTAATTAACAATTTAATTAGAATTATAAATTTTAAAAGTTTTTGGATTTCGATTTATGTATACAACACCTAACAATTTTCTTTTTGCTAAAATGTTACAATTTACAAAAAATATTTAGTATTATAAAATAATAATACACAATAAATGAAACTATTAAATGCAAGTATAATTATAACTTTTATTTTACTGATGAAATAAAAGCTTTGCATTTACTACCAAACTAATAAAAAATTATATTTTGCAGTTTTATTGGAGCAAATAAAAGATTATGAGCAATTATCGCTGGACATTATTTTCTTTTATTTACCTTATACTACAATTTAAGAGACTACATTTTCAATGACTTAAAGTTTTTATGTATAAAGACATAAAGTAGTGAGAATACACTTTCTTTATGATACTAACTAATAATAAAAACATTATTCATATTTTTAATAGAGTAATTACCTGTAGAAAAGGTAGTAATGTCATGTCAATTTCAACCGCCAACGGATACCCATCAATCCCATCATGATCAACAGTCGATACATTATCATTGGTTCAATATTTTTGGCTACTAGAGTGCGCCACTGAAACAATGTTTCGCCTACCGGCGGCAACGTGTTGCTCTGAATGTTCCGATGCTTTTGAGCCCCATAGACGCGTTGGAGGGTTGTATTGTAAGCATTGGTAAGTAGAATTTCTGTTGAATTCGTATTCTGTAAGACAAAACGCACAAATGGTACCAACAGTTTGTAACACATCGATTTTTGAAGAACTATCTGAAAGACTTTAACTAAGACTGATTTTTATATCTTTATTAAAATAGGTAAGGATACTTCTTTTTAAGAATATTTAAACAATATTGCACCATGTAGAAAAATTAATAATTCTTTTTTTTTAATCAATAGTACAAAGTATAAACGTATAGTGTCAGATAATACAAAATGTCTTGGGAAATTAGCTGGGAAGACTTGTGCCGAACTTGTATGGATGCCGAAGGTAATTTGATATCTTTATATAGCAACGATGATGAAGACAACGAAAATGATTTGCCACAAAAACTTTCTGAACTAACATCGATAGAGGTTAGTTTTCACATTAGTATTACTTTTATGTTATTTTTAAAATGTATAAAAAAATATAATGATTAATATTCTTTGGAATAATGTTTCAGATCGATAAATATGATGGCTTACCCACAAAAATATGCAATAAATGTGTTAATAAAGCAAACATGTTTTTTGAATTTAAATGCCAAGTTCAAGAATCTGATAAAAAACTCAAAGAGATGCTTCAGGAGCAAATGGTTTGCATTGTTAAAGTATTCGATGTTTTATTGTTGTTGTGTCTGACATAAGTAAAAGAAATTTTTGTTCATATTATTTATTACTTTTTTTTAGATGGAACAAGGTGAAGATGTTGAATATACTTTACTGGAAACAGAATCAGAAAACTGCAATTATATTACAAAAGAAGAAGATACATCTTGCCAAAATATTAATCAAAATAGCTTTACAAAAATAGACCAGACAGAAGAAATAGATGAAAATACTGTTGCTACAGAACAGTTAAATAATGCTTGCGAAACTGTAATTTTAAATGTAAATAAGGACTTTAGTGACGTGCCAGATGATAGCATTTTGAGTGGAGTACAGAATATTCATATAATAATTCAAGCTGATGATTTGAATAGAATTAATGGAATTAGTGAATCTCAGTTTATCAATAATCAAAGTAATGATGAGGGCCAAAATCCTGAAACTTTGTCTTCCAAACTAGGAGAAATAGAAAATCAAACAGAAATTGCTTACAATGTTCAAGTCTCGTCAGAAGATATAAATATAACAAACACGAATGAATCTACTTTTATAAATCCTACTTCAGATGATAATAACGTGCCACAAGATGATAGTGATTCTGATGACTATATGGATTCAGAGCAAAATATTGTTGGTAGTATAAATGATACAATAACCAAAGTTAAAGAAATCAAAGAAGGTGGTAAAATTGTACAATATCAATGTACACTGTGTTTACAAAATTATTCAGTACTTGCAGAAGCTTTGAGCCACTTAGTAGAATTACACGTGCCAAGTGGTGGACCATTCTACTGTGTTGTTTGTGAAATGGATTGTAATAGTATTAAAGATTTAAAAGCACACGTAAAAATACATAAAGGTCCAACTCCTTACAATTGTTTTCTCTGCAATAAATCTTATGTAATGAAGAGGTATCTTAAGCGGCATATGTCTTGTCATTTAGATTTCCCTCGGCATCGATGTGCAAAGTGTGGTGAGCGATTTAAAGTTAAAAGTGACTTAGATACCCACATTACATCTCATTCTCAAGAAGCAGCTTTCAAATGTAGTCAATGTCCGCGAATATTCAATCATAAAGGAAATTATAAACGCCACTTGATTTCTCATCTTGATCCTCAAGGTCTTCATTTACCAAAATATCCATGCAATGTATGCAATAGAAGATTTTTAAATAATCGTACTTTAGTAACACATATGAGAGTTCATACAGGAGAAAAACCATACAAATGTGAACTATGTGGCAAAGCATTTTCACAACAAGGAAACCTTTTAAATCATCAAAAGATTCACACAAATCCACGAAGTTTTACATGTGAAGTTTGTGGAAAGAGTTTTAATCAAAAAGCTACTTTAAGAGATCACAGTTTATTACATTCTGGGGAGAAACCTTATGTGTGTACCATATGTGGAATGGCATTTACATTTAGTGCTGCCCTTCGTCGTCATTCATGGAGTCATAGTGAAGGAAAACCATTTGAATGTGATGTTTGCAATGCCAAATTTGTTGGAAGATATGATCTTAGACGTCATATGAAAATTCATAGTAAAAGGCCTAAATTGAAACGCAATAAATCAAATAATAGAAATAAAACAGAAGAGAATGTAATTGAAGTTCCTGAAGTTATTAATATAGTTCAAGAACCTTCAAATACAGATACTATTTTTGTTGAACAAATCTTTTTATGCAACGATGACGAATCAATCCAAATTATTTCACAAGGAGATTCTGAGAAGGAAAATGTTGATTCGTTGCTTGGGCTAATTCAGTATTCATAATTTAATTAAATTATAATAGACTTTTAGTGTGATTGGTGTAAATATGTTGATTAATTTTTAATAAGTTTTTAATATCTGATACATGTGTTATTAAAAAAGAAGTGGTATTTATGATTATAATACTCGAGTCACCAAAATAGTTTTTAACTTTTGTAATTTTATATATTTTTATTATATGTAGGCGTAAAAATATTTTATTATACATTTTTGTACTCTAGATTTACAAAAATACCAGTATTGTGAGTAAATAAAACTCAAATCTTTTATGATAAACACAAAATTGTTATTATTTAAGAAAGTCAAACATTCAATAATAAAAATAAATATTTAAGTATTTTGTATATTTTTGATAAATTTTATTATTAAATGTTCTTTACCGCTATAAAAAAAATATTCATACAGACAGGATTCCCATCTAAGATTTCTTTAAAATTATTTTATTTATTGATAAAAATATCAAATTTTAATAACAATTTCAAAAATTTGTTCTTTTCTAATGCTCCGAGAAAAACCGTTAATTTCATTTCACTTATTTAGTAAATGAATACCTATGATTACTTTAAACCCGCAACTAAACATACTTGATATAAATAAAAAATTTTGTTTTCAAAATCTAACGTTACAGTTAAGCATAACCCAAACTAATATATATAAGAACTTTGACTATGACTCTTTAAAACATTATAAAAATAAAAAAATAGCTCACTTGTAGACAAAATGAAAGAGACTTGAAATAACATCTCCTTATCCATGATGTAGGCAATCTAGTATACCGCGCAGACTTTCAAAATCAGCAGGATAAGCGCAGCGATACGCGCAGGATAATACGAGTCCGAACGCGCGCGCAGGACATCAGCAGCGGCGTATCTAGTTAAAAGGAAGTCCGCAAGATGGCGTTAGGCCTCCATGGTAGCGCGTGTACACAGCGGGACAAGAAAGAGAGAGAAAGGAGAGCGAGAGAGAGAGAGAGAGAGATAGTGCGCGCGAAGGCAGGAGCCGCGTCCAGCGCCGTCGCCACCTCCACCACCTCCTCTCGACGCCTACTGCAGCCAGCCAGCCAGCCAGAAGCGCGGGTAAGTAGCCTCACTCCTCTCGCACGTTTCAGTCTGCAGTCGCATGTTCCCCGAGCTGCAGCGGCTCTCGGGCTCGGGCCAGGCCGCCTCCTCACCTCGAGCTTTACCCGTGGACGTGGGCCTCCGCGTCCCCGCGCGCGCCACCGAGAGGTTAGGTCCGTCCGCGCGGGGCCCCCTTATATACTCGTCACTTCGCCGCGACTTTCCGCCCGATTTACCAGTCGCGGCTCTCTATTTTAGCCGCGATGTCATCCGGCTTGAGGATGATATGGAGCTTCGGCAAGTTCGACTCCACCTGACAGCCACGCGCCTTTATCAATCGCTCGCGCATACATAGGGCTCTGTCGTCGTCGTGTTGTCTAGTGTGTTCTTTCTGCCGCTGCACGTAGGTTAGGTGCGCCGCCGCAGCCGCCACAGCGCAGAGAGAGAGAGAGAGAGAGAGCAGCCGGGCCGCGACGTGTGCGCGCCAACAGTTTGAAAATCGCCGCACACGAGTAGCTCGCTGCTGCCGCAGACGTCGCCGCCGCGCCGCCCCCGCGCGCGCAAACCTCCGCGCGCTACTCGCTCCAAAACAAACCTCCGCGCGCAGTGTGTTTACTGCTCTCGCCGGCGGAACAGCCACACTCACCACACATCACCGGCCGCACAACACCTCGTCACCTTTGTTATTTTAATTATTAAGTTTTTAAACGAAAACACACACACACACAGTATTTAAATGGATAACTCCGCGTATGTGCCGAATCAGCTGCCGCCGCCCCTGGTCGTCTTCTCGCAGGCCGGGGGCTTCTCCGAGGCGGCCCTCAGAATGCAAAGACCCTTCAATCCACAAGTTAGTATTTTTCCGAACCCGGCTCTTCAGCTCTTTACATACGATATTCGCTTGTACTTAAAGGACGACTCGAGGAATACTTGAAAGAAGAAAGAAAGAGCCTCGGAGCCTGTTGCATGCTGCTTATTTTCTCTCTGCACCGATATAAGAGCGATCAGAATTTTCCACGTGCCCGCGAAACGAAGCAAAGGAAATTACCTTCGTTTAAAGCTACCCGCGGGGACTTTCGAGTGTGTGTGCGTGTCTGTCCCTCTCTCGTTCTCTCTTTTTCTCTTTCTCTCTCTGTTATAAATGGAAGAGGAGACGAGAGCGCGAGCGAGGCAACTTAACCGGCTTTCTGACATGTGATATAGTTGCGACGGATCGACTTCACTTCTCTCGACGACGGCGATATGCGCGCGCTCCGGGCGAGCTCGCCGAGTTATGTCGTTTTGCTCGGTGTGTCGAACTCGGGGAATTTTTTCCTTTTTACCGATCATTTGCTTGACTTTTTGGATTAATTGTAATTTGATGGCCGAGTGCTGGTGGAGTAGTTCTGATCGCTCGCTGCTTTTGTGCTTATATGTTAGCTACCTGCCTTATTTTTTTGTTTCCTTCATTGGTTTGTGGTGCAAATGCTTTTAAGAAAAACATTGTAACTGGTTGTATATGTGGTTGAGTTGTTGGAGAATATCGATGTTTTATTATTTCTGTGCAATAAGTTTTGTTTTAAACGATACACCTTTACCTTTTTGCGTTAATTCGTTTTGGACTGATTTTTTAAACCAAATATGCTGTTCTTGCTGATATAAGTTTTCAAATTACTGTTGTTTCGACATCGTGTGATATTTTAAATTTTTATTTTATAAAAATTGTAATCTTAATTATTAAAATTCAAATACTCTTATCGATAATAAATGTAATTTATTTTTAACACATTATTTCGTTTTACTTAAAGGTTAAAAATTTATAAGATTGGATAAATATTTAAAAAAATTAAAAATTAATTTTCATAACAAATATATTTTTAATATAAATATAAATTGTTATAAAATATTAAGTAGTACTTCATGTGAAAAATAAATCGAAACGGCACAAAATACTACTTCTTTTGCTATGATTTTTCTTAGTGAATCTTTCAACAACGTAAATTCCACAAATCTTGATAAAATCTTGAATTCAATGCACTTGTAGAATTTATTTACTTCTTTTATAATTCTTCATTAATCAATGTTTAACTATAATCGGAAATGCTCTTTTATTAGAGCAGCGTAAAATTCCATCTGACATCTACAATTTTAGGGACGCATTTTTCTTAAATAATTATGAAACTTAATAAAATATTATATTGATTTGTTTTAGTTTTATTGAAAGACAAAAAGTAATAAAGATATATTTTTTTAGTTTCAATAAGAAAACTGGATCTTTATAATTATCAGTAGTAAAGAGCGTTTCATATTTTCTTGACTAATTAATGTAGCTAATTTGTGGACTTTTGCAAAATTAAAATGTAAATTATCATTCCGTTGTAAAATATGATCCTGTGTTCTGTTTTTTAACGATTAACTTACGAAAAGGTGTTGTAATAGTTATTTTTGGGTTCAGAGAATGTTATTTCTTTTCGGTGAATCAAAGTAACATACAGTGACTTTGTAGTCCCGGTTGCACCTACTTGTGAAATGGTGCCTCATAAAAAATTTATCACTTTTAAGGATTATTTATGCGAAACATAAAGACAAAACTTCTTTATATTTAAGAAGAGTTATAAAACTTGGAATCTTCTACTCGGAATGAAACAAGTTTAAATTTGATCAACATTTTATGAGTCATTCCTCAAGACAAGGTGATTTGCGAGCTACAAAACACATTACACCGCGAATGAGAAGCGTTTGTTGCTTGCGAAACAGTCATTGTAAGAATGTAAAAAGTTTCTTGAAAGTTCCAAAAACAGATTTTGATATGGATAAGATCAAGTACTTCAAACAAATATTTGATCAATGCAAAACTAAATTTTCTTGATTTGATGTCTTTACTAATGCAATTGTACAGCTTATTTCATTTTATAGTTGTATATATAACTTCAAATTTTTGCTTTCTATTCAGCGACCTTACTTTTCAATTTTCATACCTGATTGAGTTCCCTGTAAAATTGGTATTCTAAAAGCAATCCACTTTAAAAATTTTTAAATCTCTATTTTATGATACTTTTGAAATTTTATTCATATTTCGTTATTTAGTGTAGTATTCGTGTTATAAAAAATTCCATATTTCATAAGAACTCGCATAAGTTATGGTCTATAAAAGTATCTACTATCCTATATACATCTAAATGCTTTTTTTAGAAACTATGTATACAGGAAATTATAAATTATAACGAAAGGAGCAACTCTTTTACTAACTATCGAAAAATTTTACAATAAATATCATCTTAAATTATCGAAAATTGATGTAAAGATATTAAAATTTAAATTTCGAAAGTTGATGCATAAAAGGTAGTAACATGGTATGTAATTTTTTGTGTTTATGTTTGTAGAAAGTGCTATTCATGAAAAGATTCGCAATACTCGAATAATGAAAAATTGTAATCACGAATAATTAATAAAATGCAATGAATATTGTTTTTATTGTGGCTAGAAAACAAATGTTTATATTTTAATGACGTTTTTTCAGTATAAAAAAGTTAAACAAGATAATTAAACAAATTTTTGTAGCGAAAAAGTGTGAAGAAAGTTTTTGTTTAATTCTGTAGTTTGATTTTAAAATTAAAAACAATAACATTATTTTTTTTTAAGTCTTAAATTTGCAGTATTAGGAATTATTTTTGAAGTGATAAATAATATATATTTTCGTAATTGCAACTCATTATTATGTCATGAATAAATTAAATTTTATTTAAATGTTGCTATAAGCATTGTATTTCCCAGTACTAGAGAAAAACAGTTAATTTTTAAAGACTTCCTTGAATATCTCAGTAAATAACCTTCTCAGTTGGTTGACAATTATCTGTTTTATAGAAATTTTATTTAATAAAACGATTTGTGTAGTTTTTGCGTAAATTTAACGCGTACACACACGTACACAATACACATAATAATAATTTAAATTTAGAAAAAAGGTAATCCCGCTTAATATATGTGTTTGATTTTTACTTTATCATATACGAACATGTGATATGTATTAAAATTTAAACCGATTTTTAACTGTTTATACTTCAAACTGCTTTCAAACAGCAGTGCATAATAAAAATATAAGCTTCAATGACTTTTCAAATTTGATTTTTAAAAAACATCCAGACCAAAAAATGATCCATCCAATATAAAAATCTAAACGAAAAATATCACACCTACACTCATCTGTTGTAGATCGGCGAGACGAAGGAGCTGCAGAGCCCGTTCGGCCAGGCTGCAGCTTCGCTCGACTACCGGCTGCATCACATGCTGCACTTGCAGCACCAGTTCCTGCACCCTCTTGAGCACCGACTGCCCTTCGGCAGCGCTTTTCGGCCTCTGGCTCCCTCGGCGTTCGCGCCCCCTCAAAAACGCCTGAAGCTCGAGACCGAGGCTGGCCCAGCCTCAGGACCGTCCGCAGCCGCAGCAGCAGCCGCCGCCGCAGCAGCAGCCAGCAGCCAGGGCGTCGTGCCGACCGGGCTTTCCAGCCTTGGCTCTCTCTCGAGTATGTCGAGTATGTTTTCGCCGTCGGTGGCGTCGCAGGCCACTGACCTGGCACCCCAGAGCCCCGCCAACTCGACGAGTAGATCACCGCCCGGTAGCGGAGGCTCGAATCAGGCTGCGTCAGCTGGGAATCAGGCCGGCGAAGAGGATCGAGAAGCCAGCGCGACGCCCTGCTCGGAGAATACCGAAAGATCCACGCCTGAAGAAGGACGACCTTATAGAAGTGAGTGATGGTTTTTTTTTACCTTTTTTTTTTATAGATTTTAAGATTGTTTTTTTTGGTGGGGAAAAATAGAGCAAGAAATCGAAATTGTTAGGAAATTTTTGCTGCTGTTGATTTACTCGATCGAACATGGTTCTTTTACTTTAGCAAAGAATTAAAGTATGCGTGTGAAAAATATGGAATATTTTGGTGTTGGATTTTTTAAATTTGATAGTTTAAATTTTGTGGTTCAGTACTTACTGGTTTTGATATAGTGAATGCGACTGTGCCTGAATGTGAGATCCGCTATAATAAATTACAGTGAAATACAATAAAAAATGTACTATTTTGTGTTATAAAGTTTGAACGAAATTTCACTTCGGTAAATACGCATAAAATTAATCAAAGTTCGGTAAAAATAAATGAGTAAAAACTTTTATTTTATTATCAACCGTAAAAAAAAACTGTTTCGAAAATACGATAATAATATAATTCGAAAATAATGAGTTATTGTAAAATTTTTTTCTTTAATTCTTAATGAAAAAAAAACTGACCCTTGAATTATGAAATTCCAAAAAAGATTTTTTAATAAATTTAGAGTAAATTATTAAATTTTTTAACGTTATAGTAGTATTTGGTACGCAGTAACCTAAGATTTCTTACACAGCGGGCGAAAAAGTTAAAGCTAAGAAAAAGTGAGCAGTGCGCGAAACAGTAAGTTTTAAGTAGTAAAAACATTGGTTAATTCAGAGCACATGTATGTTGCACATGTATATTAACGAAGTTGAGGGTGATTACTCTCTTTTGTTCCAAAGTCCTACATATTTTCCGCCGCTAGTAAGACAAAATTATTACTTTTCAATTTCGGAACTTTCTGCCCGCTGTGGCGAAATAGTACATTATGTACCAAGGGCGCAAAATGTTACCATTCTCGGCGAATGCAAGCTTTGAGACAGAGCGTAGCGAGGTCTCCAAAGAGGTCTCCGAGTCTCAGAGTCCTCCGGTCTCCGAGGTCGCCAAAGTTGCATGAGCGGGAATAATACATGTGCATCTGCGGTAATAGGATATACTATTTTTTTGTACATAGGCCGCAAAATGAAATTTAATTTTACGGTCTCTATCAGAGCTAAAAAATTCATTTTGCGGCCTGAAAACAAAAAGTTGTTTTTTCGTTTAGTAAATTTTTTTACTTTTTTGCCTGCTGTTCTTTAATTGAATATAATTAAACAAAATGTATGTTTATAAATAGGACTAATTGCACATTAGTCGAATACAGTCAATTTTGTGTAAAACTATAAATGATAAATTTCTTGTTACCTAAGTGAACTGGAATCAGACGATTCTATTTCAATTGTGCCAGAGCGATTTCTCACCAATTAAGAAGTTTTCTGATTAATACGTAATTTTTGGTAAATTAACTGGTCAAATAATCTGTATTGTATGCCTTTATGTGGTTTCAATAATGTGAATTCTGCAGTCAGGTGAAAAATGACTACTTTACGGTCTTGTTATATAATGTACTATTATTGGTCCTCGTCACTATGAAAATTACTTTTATTATGTTAACTTTCATTCTGAAATAATACTCGTAGTGTCAAAACTTACAGATACAAAGATAATTTATTTTCCTGCTAACTAATTTTTTTTTTCTGATAAAATAAAACAAAACGTTGTTATAGTAATAAGAATTTTAGTTTAGAAACACGTGTTACTTTTCTATTAATCACTTAGGCGTCTGACTAAACTTGGCACTTGAACTACTTGTGCTATGTAAAGAATTCTTGATAGATTTTTAGGATTTAAACATTTTAATCTTTTAATGGACTTTATTTATAGATATAAATTTCTTTTCATCTTAATTTATGGATAAATTTATTATTATTTTTAGTATTTTGCCTTTTAAATATTAATATTTTAAACTTGGTAAAATTGCGGATATAAAAAGTGAAAAAGGTAGCCAGCGCTGATTAATCACCTTTGGTTTAAAAACATGTTAATATTTACGTTTTTTTGTAAATAATTTTTAATATTAATATAAATATTTCGAATAAATTATCAGTTTTTTTTTAACTTGCAAAAAATATGTTTGAATCACGTAATCCGCATCATACGATGTTATAATTAAAGCAAAAATAAATCTCTAAAAATCCAGCATCAAAAGTTTTGAAAATACATATATAGTCATATCAAAGAAATGATCATTGCCGTATAATGATTTCCGCACTGATTACTCACTGGGCGCACCGGCTCAATATAGTTTTTAATTTACTAAACCTGTTCATACCGAGCAAATCCACAGCGAAGCAAACTTTTTGCCTGTGTACACACGTGGCCCTCGCAGTATATGTGTTTGCGTCTGTGTACGTGTGTGTGTGTGAGTACGTGTGTGTGTGTATCCAGTCTCTCAGCGCATTATACAAATCATCGCATCATTTTGCCGCGCACAGCCGGAGTTGTTGGAAGACCGCGAGTGCAAATAATCATTTTCAACGGCGCGTTTACATTGCATTTAGCGGACTATTTACTCCGCGACCGCGCGATGGCCCGTTGACATAATGCGCAGCGCGCGTTCCATAAATTTGCCGCTTCGCGCTGCGCCTACATGCGGTCTAGCCTGGCCAAAATAAAGGGACGACAGCTGCGGCCTCGCGCTCCTTTCGGATTTTTGCACCTTCTGAGTCAAAGAGTAGAGGAGTCGCGGAGGACCTGTAGCGTCGCGAATTCGCATACCTGTGCCGCGGGAGATTTTAACGCCGTCGGCACAATGTCAGAGCCGTCGTCGCTCTGTGTGCGTGCGTCTCGTACGACGGCCCGTAAAACGAGAGTTAGAAAATATAACGCGAGACGTTTAGTAGGTTGTAAAGGCTGCCCCGCTTGAGGATTCCAAAATGAGGGATAATAAAAGTCGAAGCGCGCGCGCCGGTGGTACGGCCCGCTGGCAGACGCAGGCAGCGCTTCCATAGCCTTTCTCCTGCCGTCGTCGCTCGCCGATGCTGTTGTTGCTTTACTCCGCCGGGTGCTTCCTACTTATAAGCGGCGTATAACCTAATAACTTGAGTGTAATGGATCCTTGCCGAGGAAAAATGTTTCGTTTAATCGCTATATCCCCCTTTGAGAGCTTGTTTTTTCTATGGTGAAACTCTAGCTTTATATCTTACGATAAAGGTTTAACATTTAATTGATGCTTTTATAATAGGATATTTGCTTTGCATTGATTATTTATCTAGGTTTTCAAACAATTTTATAAAATAGATTAAATTTCAAAAGCAGTCAAAATTTATGTAATTTTACAATATTAATTGTTAAATACTGATTAATAATTAATAAAATAAATAATTTAGATTAGCCATTATAGTTGAAACAAAAATACTCCTTACATTAACGAAAGTAAAAAAAGCATTGGCGGTGCTCTTAAAAATTCGCATCGCATTTTGGGCGAGCAGTCGGAGTGAGTGTTGGAAAAGGGGTTGAAAATGCGAGTAAAATTTTTCATAGTGATTGGATAATGCATTCGGGGAGGTTGCTGGTAGATACGTCGCTCGTTATACGCGCTAACGTTCACCAGGATATCATCGCCTCCCCACGGAACCATACTCGCTTTTCGACCATACGAGCCTGCCCTTCGTCCACTCTCGCGTTTAATACACGCATGCGAAGTTTTAAAAGTTTTACGGTGCGTATACCTCTCTCTCTCTCTTGCTCTCTCTCTCTCACTCTCTGGCTGTTGGGCGAAAATTTGTCACGGCATAAAATCTCGCATCGTTTGAACGATATGTCCGATGTAACGCGATGTCGACGCGCGATGGCATTGCAATGTAATGTGCTGCGGATTCAGTCAATACCTCGCGCGTATATGGTGAGCGTATATACGTGTGGGTGGGCGCCGCGCGGAATGCAGATATTTGTCAGGAAATTGATAACTGGAATAAACTCGTTGCAAAACATCGAGAGAGGGAGAGAGAGAGAGAGAGAGAGAGAGCGACTGCACGCTGCTGACCGGCGTCGAGCGAATAGCTCCGCAAACATAGCCGCCCGGCCGTTCGGATATGCGGCTCTGAAAGGGTGGGAGCGAGAGAGAAAGGTTGCCTCATCCCTCCCTCCCGCACACATGAACGACACTGTCCCGGTTATGTATCTGCCGCATTCTGTTTACGTAATACAGCTTTGACGAGCTTTTGCGCAAAATGTTTTCACCTGGAACTCGTTCTGGCTCTCGTCGTTTTTCGATCTGTCAGAATACACACGCTCACCCTCTCTCTCTCTCTCTGTATTTTTTTCGCTTCTTTCTCTCCCTTTTTGCGATATACGCTTTTTCACAGAGCGCCCTTCTCCTTTTATTATTATTATTTGCCCGTGCCATTTGACGATAGTGCGCGTGCCCATATTGATAGACAGAGTGACATTAGACCGCTAAAAAGGCTTTCTATATTTTTGCCAAAAATATCCCGGCATACATTGCCGCGAGCTTTGCTGTATCGCTTCCGCGTATTTACGCGCCCATAAAAAGTAGATGCACGCGCCCGCGGAGCGAGATTCGCGCTCGCAGATGTGCGACCGAGAGGTGTCCACTCGTACAACTCGCGCACGCGGCGCGCCCTCGTATTTTTACGCCTCCCGCTCTCGTGTTACGGAATGATCGTTGCGGCCGAGGCAAAAATCGCTTGTAAATCTAACTTGTAAGTTCCGATAGTAAATCTTTAACTACGAATTATCGTCTTTTTCTAATTTATCTATTCTCATCGTAGAAAAAGTTTTTAATCTTTAACACTGAAAAAGATTGTTTCTTTATTTACGTTTTTACCACAGATTTTTTTTAAACAAATTTTGGTCTGTAGAATTGTATAAGCAAAGAAGATAAAACAGTCATTTACAATTCTACAAAAATATGTTGCTCCATTGGAGTTGTTAAGATACAAATGGACAATTTTTTAATAAATTTTGTTTTTAAGATAAACATTTATAAAATGCAAACGCAAAAGATCAATGAGAGAGCCCATCTAAATTAATCTGGTTAAGTAAAGCTCCAAGAAAGGCTCGTTTACGCAAACACTTAAAACCATCGTCGAGAAAGCTTATCAAAATCTAATAGAATAACCATTGAAATTCCCGCCATATTCACGTCGCGCGCAGCGGCGGCGGAACAGCAGGAGCGGCCAGCAGCACGAGTGACCGCCAATTAATAAAAGGGGGAAACGAAATTGCAGCGGGATTAAAAGGAATGAGCGTTGGCGCGCGTGCGCGTTACATAAAAAGAACATCGCGCGAGCGGGGAACGAAGCTTAAAGCTTGCGGCTCACGGCCGGGCCGTAAAATAGAGAAATCATCCATAAGAGCCGACGTTGGGGGTGTGCAGCTCGCGCGTCCTTTGGTCTGCGGATAGAGAGGGAGAGAGAGAGAGTAGAGAGGAGAGAGGCAGCGTAGGAGATTTGATTACGAAATAATTCGCGCGACGTGATACTAAATCGAGGACGTAGAACGCAATGTTCTCTCGCTCTTGCTCTCTTCGCCCTAAGAATACAAATGAGGCTAACTGCTTTTCGGCCCCCGGCGAATCGAGCGCATGTGTGTATTTGATGTACGCCCGGAATATGCCAAATCGCATCCTCGCGTACGCTTCCGCTTTCCTATTCTCTTTTGGCTGCGGCTCGATCGGCACCTTTGATTGCTCGGCCAGACAACGGCTGCTCTTCTAGCTTAGATGGAATGCAATTTTCTTCTTATACTTGTTCAATTGGATATTTCTAAAGCTGAGGGATTGATTAAACTTTAAATACGAAATGTATTTTCATCTTGCAAACGCAGAGAAATTTTGAAATATTAGAATTTGTTATTCCACACGGGCGCGTTTAGCTGTAACCCACCTTCATTTTTCGTGCTCCCGTTTCGCTCCCACCCCATCCAAAGTATGTATTTTTCCACTTCTCGTTATTTTCTCGCATCCCGTGTACCGAATTTCGCCGGGGCCGAAAAGGCGCTATTACACACATGCATATCGCGAAACGCGAAACTCATTACAATGTGCTGTAACGAGCCTTAGCTTATTGAATTACAAACGAAGTTGAAATTATTGTATTACAGAGAACGGGAGGCGCAGATGTATCACCGCGCAACGCCGCGCGGAACCGCAGCGCGTGATTTGCGGGAGAATGATTTTTTGCCCGCTCGTTATGCAATAGTCAAAAGCACGCCAAGATTTCAGCCGAGCTTACACAGCGGTGATAAAAAGAAAATAATAAAAACATCAACTGCGTATATGAGTAACGGGGAGATGTAATTTTTTCCGAGACTCCGGGCAAACGAAAAAACGGAAAGGGTGTAGGCGGCAGCGGTGGTGCGCGCAATTTTTTCGCAATCACAGCGCGTGGCCGCTTTTTCATTAGCGGCAATAAATTTAATCCGGTGAAACATATTTTTACATAATACCTCTCTACGCGCGTTTACGCAAACTCACAAAGAGGACGGAGGGGGTGGCTGGTGGGTGTCGGTGGACGGTCTCGCGTTTCAATACGCCAGGAGGGGTGATTCGCCGGCCGTGCGCGCTCGGTCGGACGCGCGCAAGCGGGCCGCCGAGAGATATAAAACGTGATACTTTTGACAGAAATTTTTTCCACGGTTTTGCTTTATTGTTTCGCCGGGCCGGGAGTGATTGGTAATTGGTCGCGCGCGCGCGCTCGCTCGCTCTGTGCACGCGAATGGCCGCGCAGACACTCCAGGCTGGAAGCTATGGGGGAGCTCGCGTCAGCGGCGCGTGTATGCACGAGACCGCAATTGCATTTCTACGCGTGCAGTGCGCGCTGCTCTCGCCCGCACACCTTCCGCTCTCGCCTTCTTGTTGTACTCGAGGGCTGATGCGCGTGTTGGCGCGAGCCCACAGCTTTGCCGACCCCTTTTATTTCTGGAATTTTCAATAAAATTCAAAGAGAGTGTCTTTTTTTTCGAGAGGGGAGCTTGCGCTGCTCCTTTTTTCGGGGAGCTGCAGTTTGCCTTTTCAAAAGAATTGGCTTAGAGTAGACGGCGTTTAGCTTTTTGCATGCTTGCAGTCAATGCTAATGGGGAGTTGCTGGATCGTTAGGCCGTATTGTATACGTAGTCTTGATCAGTTTTTTTTTCAAAGTAGGTCATAAATTTTTACGAATGCTTTTTGTAAATCATTGTTTTTTCTTATTTTTGTTTTTAAAAAAATCTTGCATTACAGATGGCATTACCTACTTGTATAAAACAACAATTTTTAAAACTTTGCTGAATTTTTATAATATAAAAAATATATGTAAGACTAATTATAAGACAGAAAAATATTTCAGGAGATTTGTAAAATTATGAATAGAACATAATTTGTTCTCTTTTTTTCTTTTCTAACTCTATCTCATTTTATTTCTTGAGTGATTTCAAGTAGACTAATTCATATAAAAATTAAAAAATCAAGCTCAAAATTTTTCAACAAATGTTTATACTTACAAGTGTAAGCATTTATAATTATGATTCTTGACAATTGACAAATTGTTATTTATTTATTTAGTTATTTTTGTTTTTTGAAAGAAAAAAACAATGTTTAAAGCAATCCAAAATTTTAAAATTTTAACTAAACGATAAAAATTGTTTTTTGAAATATTATTGCATGAATCGAATTAAACTGCAGGGTCTTCACTGTACACTGATTTGATTTACTGGAATTCCATTTTCTATATTTCACCCACAATAACTATTACACATCAGTAAATTTACCTCAATTTTAATTGGTTAGTTTATTTCAATGCATGTGATTCTTCAATTTTTTTTATAAAATATTTAATATATTTCAATGAAATTAAAGACTTTATGAATATTATTGATAATTATTTTAATTACTTTAATATCTCCATTTAATAATTTTACTCTTAGTAAAATTAGAATCTTGTATATTATCATAATTTTTATAATTGATTAAAAAAAAGTTAAAATGATCCGCGCTGCCGCAAGTAACTCCTTGAAACTTTATTTTTCATTAATGCTTATCATGAAAATGCATTAAGATGCTCAATAAAATTTTATACGACTTTCATCGTACGTACTGTTCTTACATGTTCTTGCATTTAAAACGCGTAAGACACTGTTTCACCTAGAGATATTTTCTTCGAAACTGCGCGTTCGGCAATAAAGTAAGAGCGGCATATAAATATACAATCTCTTTGAAGAAGCACATTATAAATACCGCGCAATAGACAAGCCGCCGCTTTTTACGATGTGCCATAAAAGATAATGTAATACGCTCATCGCTCCGACGTTGTCCAATAACGTATCTATCCCGATTGTGTAGGCAGAGAAAAAGTCGGCATCTGCGGTTGGTCGCGCCAGTTGATTTCCAATAATTGCCCGCCCCGAGATTCTACCGGCAAACCCTCATTCGCACGTGTACTAAATCTTTTATTGCACTGATATTTTTATTATTTAGCTAGCTACAGCAGGCTTTTGACGACTCTAAAGTAATTTCGAGCCGAAAGTCGTGATATTACAGGCCTTTTATTGTAGTGTTTTAATACACTGTTATATAGCTATACATTTCCAAATATAAAATTTGAGTACGATAAGCTCGTGTAAGGCAAACTCCTTTTATTGTCAATTTGCATGCTACGTTACAAACTTTCACCTGAAATACCACCTAAAACATAACCCAACGTAATTGATTAAAAATATCATTCCTCAAATAAACTTTAGCAATGAAGCCCTCCCCTCTCGGAATCTCTTAACAAGAAAAATAGATCGAACATCTCCGATAAAGCCAAGCCCCTGACGAAGCATCCTCGTTTAATCCCCCAGTGGAGGACGTAGCTCTTACTATCCGGGAGTAGCATAGTAGCAGCGCGCAGGTGCATCAGAGAGGGAGAGAGCCGCGAGTAAAGTCACGGAGAGAAAGATAGAGCGCGGGACGCAAGAGGGGGTAATTGACGGAGGCGCGGCGTACAAGGAACGGCGTATACATAAAGAGGAGCGCTGCTACTGCTGCACCTTGCCAAAGAGAGAGAGCAGACGAGAGAGAGAGAGGAAGTCTAGGCGGAGCTGCAGCTACTACCAGTGCAGAGCGCGCGTACGAGTTCGCGCTTGCGCGACTCCCTTTCTCCTCGACGTCGGCGGCGGCGGCGGCGGCGCTGCTGAGAGAGGAAGAAAGTCGTCGCCCGGCGCTTTTTACGCTCGGCTGGCTGGCTCTCTCCAGCGCCCGGATAGAAATAGAAGCGGAGAAGCCCCGCCTCCTAGAGAGCTCTGGGCGAGTCCTCGGCAGAGGAAAGTCCGGGCGTGGTGCCGCGAGCTGCATGTTTATACGCGAGAGAGGGAGGAGTTCCCGTCGTAGACGACGTCGACTGGGTTAATCGAGAGAGGAGAGAGAGAGAGAGACGGAGAAAGAGACGACGAGCCCGGGCGAGATCATTTTCGCCAGGCGCGAACCAACACCTCTTTTCCTCCTCTCTCTCTCTCTCTCGCTCGTACTCACTCGCTCGCTTTTGAGAGCGTGACCTTTTACTCTACGATGTCTATTTTTCAGGCTCTCTGTAGATGGCTGGGGGCCGGGAGCGTTTATGCGAAATTCTCCACTGCGATGAGATCGTTCAAGCCGCTCTGGCTTTTTGCAATTCTAACGTACTGAATACTTTGTGCAAGTATAAATTTAGTGAAATGGGAAAAAGGATATACTTTGTGTGCGAATGTCATTAGTCTTTTTATTTATTCGAGCCTTCATGTCCAAATGTTGATATAAGAACGTTTCAGTAGATACATCCTGGTTCAAATTAGACACCGAATTCTATTTATCCAAAACTACCGAGTTTGAACCGTCACCGTCATTATTACAAATAATCAAGAAAACCACGAAATCCCCCATACACACTAACCAAAGACAAGCCTCGAGGCCATCAAACCGCAGGAAAGCCAGTCAGAAGCGAAAAGTAGCGAGAGCAGCAGCAGCAGCAGCAGCTCACGTAGATCGTAGGGCGTGCGCAGAAACCGTCGGCGCGCTCTCGTCGGCGACTCGTGACAGAAATTAGTAAACACCACACGGCGTAGGTATATAGGCTGGGGGAGAGAGCGAGCGGCCGTCCAGCAGCCACGGGCGACGCTGCATATTAATCTCTCGGACCGCACATCAGCTCTCGAAGCTCTCGCACCTGTGCGACTGCGCGCGCGCGCGCTTCTTTATCCCCCCTTGCGCGCGGCTGGATGTGTGTGTGTGTGTACGCTGGGCGCGCGAGGGAGCCTCGTAAACGAGGACCGCAAAGCTGAGAAAGAGCAAGAGAGCGAGAGAGAGAGAGAAAGCAGCCAATGTGGTTTTGCGGGCGAAATTCGCCGACCGCCGAAACGCCAAAGTTCGAATTGAACTGTCACCATCAGAGCTCTGGAGCGCGCGCGAAGCGGCCACGTGACGTACATATTCGTTGTTCGCGCGCGAGCGCGAGCCTCATTTCACCTCTGACCCGCGCAGGGCCAGCTCTTCCGATACACGCGCGGACCGGCGGTACAGCTATACCGTAAATTTTGCCCTGACTCCCTATTACGCTGATTTACACGCTAGCGTCTTAATGGCCGACTCCCGTGCGCGCGTCCTTGCGCAATTTCGCTGCCCACGCGCGCCGCTGTAAAAACGCCTGGGAGGTATGCGGCCCCTCCAAAGCATACGACTGACTGACGTTTATGCGACTCGCTTCGCCGGTATGCTAGTAGCTTCCGCTAATTCCAATTGGCTTCGAGCACCCGTAAGCTTTTAACTTTGACGAGCCTGCCGGTGCGTCTTATTTTGGACGCGGGACCACGAGTAAGCCCCCGTAGGCGGACGAGGGCTCGATGTTATTTAGTGCTCTCGTCAGCATTAAAATAGAACGCAAAGAGCGCGATGGAAGAATCTGTGCCAGAGACTTGGAGAATTGGAGGTAAATCTTGGGAGATGTTACGTTTATCGGTTAATTTTAAACAATACAATTGGTATTTTTAAATACTGCTGGGAGAAGATCAAGTGCGATCGATATAAATATAAGCCGCAACCGAATTGTGTAATGACAGTCGAGCTGGATTGCATGCACAATCGAAAGAGTAATCCTCTTTTCGTCAAAATTTAAATCCAATGACTTTTGAGTTTGTTTCGAAACTCGATCTAAAATCATCATACTCCTCATTCAAAATGAAGTAGCGAAGAATTACAGGGGATTGTGGCTCGAGAGGATTCATTTTAATAGAATCGTAAAGCTATATTGATTTTCGGCCCTTGTCAAGAGTCACAAAAGGGTTCGCTATTTCAATTCGTTAGCTTTTTACCTTCATCTGTCAAAGATAAAATTTACATTCCACAACCAAAATTTTATCCCTCCTCAATTTCAAAACACAGTGAATCCTACAATCTACAAAAAAATCAAGCTATCCACCCACGCCACAATCCATCAGCGCCCCAAGTTTCCCCGTCAAGTTTTTGCCACTATTCAAGCGCTCGCGCCTTGGCTGCTCAGTTGGCCGCGATTAACTGAAATCACAGCTTGGCGCTGGCGCGAACTTTGTCACTGTCCCCCCGCAGGCTCACCGCAGCTCGAACTTACTCCCATCGCTCTTGCGCCAGTGTAGCGAGTGCGTGGCAAGCAAACACGCTCAATCAGTCGCGGAGCGAATGATAAAATGCTTTTGAGCGCGGGGCGAGCGCAAGGGCCGAGAGTCACGGCGGAGAAAAAAGGAGAGAGAGAGAGTGGAAAGGCTCTTAAATACACGTCCGTGTCCCTTTGATGCCGGCTAAAGCAGACGAGTAACGCGATTAAGAAATTAGGGGATTTTTAATCTTTACCCTCGGGGCTCTCTCTCGCTTTTTTCTCACTCTCTTTCGCTGCGAGCGTAGGTGTCGGAGGGAAAAAATAAATAAACTTGGCGAGAGGCTCTTTGCTGGGAAATTAAATCGCTGATTAAGAGTTTAGTGCCTTGCTCTTTCTCCCCTCTGGCGCGGGCAGCTCGTTTCGCCGTGCCTCGGAAATCGATATAAATTACGAGTCAATCACTGTCCGGCGGGAGCTAGGATTCAGGCGCGGAACGTTAAAAATGTGAAAGATTTGCATGCGCGGCCATATCGAGCCTGTTCCCACGCGCGTGCCGGCTAAAAGGGCTGAACTGCCGCGCGCGGCGTAAACGTCTCGTTGCGTGTAACCGAACACGCCGCCGCTCCCTCGGCTTACAGTCTCCCGCGGCAAATAAAGTCGGCAATTTTTATTCGCGAGCGCTCCCTCTTTTATTTACCAGCTGCGCGCTCGCGCGCGAGCCAGAAGAAGTCTCCGTGTAAAGGGCTTGTAAAAAAGGAGCTTCCTTCTACTCTACTGCTTCTTGACCGATACACACATACGCGCACACAGACATACACACCTTTGTCTCCTTATGCGCATTTCTGCCTCGCGCGTCCTTGTCTCTCTCTCGCGCGCTCTCTGTGTTTCGCTGCTCTTTGTTTTCTCGCATTTGACAATTATTCGGTAATTTATCAAAGCGTCCGCACACAATGGAGACCTGCGCCGCGCGCTGCCGACTTCTTCGCGCTGTAAGAAGCCAGGCGGCTCTTTGGTGCGGGAGGCTTCTGCGGAGATGCGGTCGCGCTTACTACTGCCTCAGCCACCGCAGCCAAGCTGCTCTCTCTCTCTCGGAGCTGCGCTGACCAAACACGGTGTCCTCTGAAAAATTCATCATAGTTCATTTAAGCCGATCGAGTTCCCGTTGCTTTTACTTTTTAATATGATTCTTTCAATTAAATAAACCAGTTTTCAGATTTTTTTAAATTTAAGTGTTGGAAGTTTTTATGTTGTCTTTTTGAAAAAATTAGCTTTTATTAGTTCTTTAATAAGCGAATTGAATAGCTGAAAAAGTCTTAAAGAATTTCCAACAATCAGCGCAAGTATAATTCAGTAAATCCAGTTTTTCACCTCCATTAGCAGTGATCAGCGCAAGTTTAAAGTTTGCCCATAGGCATAAAATTTCTTCTATAAATCTGTTTTTACAGAGCTCGAGCCGAGCGTAGAGTCAACCGCTTACGAAATCCTCCGTTACTTTGGTAAGACGACTCCGCAGCGCAACTAATTACGCCAAAAGAAGGCAAACGACAGAGAGAGCGAGCGAGCGCGCAGCGATAAAAGGTTAAGGAGGCGTAGTAAAAAGTAAACGCGCAGGTGAGGACACCCGGTATGCCGGCATCCCAGGCACGAGTCTCTCCCGATCGCGCGCGGCTCTCTTTCGCCGCCGACCAGAGCAAAACTATCTCATTGTGTGTTAATACGTTTCGGCCTGTAGTCACCTGAATAAAGCGTCAGCCCAGCGGCAGCGTGTTTGCCCGCTCGCTCGCTCGCGCGGCTCTTATCACCCTGCCAGCGGGCAAATAAATTTCGCGAGCGCGCGTCTTTTGAAATTCGAGCAACGTGTGTGTCTCTCTCTCTCTCTCTCTCTCTCTCGCTCCTTGCGCGCAGCTCGCTCGTAAAACCGGCTCGTAACCGATTTTCTTCCCCCGGAGCTGCGATCTCCCAAGCATTGCTCTCTCGCGGCGCACGAGCGTTTTATAATCGTCCTTAAACTCGCGCGCCTCGCTCTTTATACTGCCGCGAGACCGAGCGGCTTTTATACATATTAGCGAATTTAAACGCGATTCTTCGGCGAGTGGGGCTCTTTCTTTTTTTTTTTACGGCTCGGGAGGTATTTGATTCTCGAGTTATCGGCTGGGAGGCTTGTACCGATAGCGCCGCGATTAGAATATATTATTAAGAGGAAACGATTGAATCGACTTTAATCTTTCGACCTTTAAGTTATTTGACTTTAAAAAACCTGTTTTCCGATAATACATGGACTTTTTTGGGCTGTAAAAAATTAATGCCGTTTTTATTGGCGACCGTTTATTTGATAACTGCTTGGCTGAGGATACGCTTTCGTATTTGTTTTTAAAATTATGTCAAACCTAACCCCTGCGTTTTTTAATACGTTAACCTTACAGTATTAAACATCCTCTGTAAATAAATTTGTCAAAAGCTAACTTCATATAAAACCAACAATTTATCCAGCAATGAGAAACTCAATCGGCCGTTGTAAAACGCGCTCGATTAATCATATTCCAAAAAAGGCCGCCGACTCCATTAATCACGCGCGGGACAAATGATCGGACTGTTTCTTCGCTCACCAGCTCGAGAAGCCAGCGGGATCGTTTACTTTTTTTTTCCTCCAAGCCCGGCCGCGTCGCGAATTAAAAATCCATCGAGCTGCTTATGATGCGCGCTCGGCATGGGATGAGAGATCTCGCCTATTCGTAAATTACGCGAAAATTCGAGCGGCAATTTTCGGCAGCTTAGCGGGGGCTTTGCTCTTTCTCCGTGTTACAACAGAGAAGCTGAGAGAGAGAGAGCGAGGCCACATATTGGATCATATCGTATTTTCTCCTGCCGCATGAATAATGCATCTCTCGGCGTGAAAAGCTAGCGTGTTCCTTTCTCTCTCCCGCTGCCGAGGCATCTTCCCCCGTCCCTCGGCAGCCGAGCCCTCGTTTTCTTTTCCTTGCCCGAGAGCGCTTGTCTTCTTTCCCTTTATCTTTATCTATTATCCCAATTTGTCGGAGAAATTACAATTTTCATTCGAGGAGGCAATATGCCGGGGCTTATACATTTGACTGGGGATATATATGGAGCATTCTGATTCGACTAACAAACCGAGGGGAACTGAGAAATTCAGCTCGATTCGGTATCTATTTTTACAGCGGCTATTTACATTTTTACAAAAGTGCTGTATTCGGTTAAAAACAAGTGTTTCAATCAAACAGTCAGCAGATACTTAAAAACACTGACACCCTTATTTTTTCGTATGCAACTTGGCAAAATTTACTACTCTACCTCTCATCCGTCTCACACTTTGGCAACTATTTTAATTCGCCTCGACTTTCTAACCATCCTCACTCTGGTCCAGATATTAGGCAAAAAAATACAGGTTAGCGTCGCTCTTCGCTTTTCTACCCAGAGCGAGATAAATCTTGGATTAGCCAAGCCGTTCCTTCTTCGTCTTGTTCTTCTTCTCGCCGCGTGTCCCCCCGGCCGCTTCTCTTGACAACACGGGCTTAACAAAGTCTTACAAGCGCAGCGACAACTCGCGGGACTACCGTGCCCGACTGCCGGCGGAACGGCAGTAGCAGCAACGGCTTATTGCCTATAAAGCTATGGGGAAGCGCGAGCTTGAATAGATTGCGCGGATCTGCTATTAATTCGGACGTCCTCGGGAGAGCCCGCGGCTCAATTAGACGGGCCGACAAGATTATCGGAAAGTTATGGCGAACGTTACGTTAAAGGAAAATTACGTAAAAGTACTTTTGGGGTGTGATCGGTGATAAGCGGGTGTAATGATTAATTATTATTTGATTTAATTGTAATCACTACTGGTAGGTACATTATCGTTTCGTTAAAAATACCTGCTCACATTTTACTAATAATTTAATTCGTGTTTCGTAACCTCACTCAAACTTTGTAAAAAATATGAAATCTCCAATTCATCGATCATCATTCGTAAATACTTCTCTTTAATCTCTCAGGCACACCTGCTTCTCTCTGTATTAATCTCTTCTAGATCAGATCGATCTCCCACATCTCTCCAACACTCTTAAATCTCGTATCTCTCAGCTTTTCCACCAACGAGGACGAAAAAGTACACGTATACCTCGAGAGCGAGCATTTAACGGAGCGGGAAAAGGGCCTCGTTAAGGGCGAAAGGAAAAACGCGGCTCGCGTTTAACGAGCCGAGCAGCCGAGATTTAAGTGGCGAAAGAAGCACGCGGCCGCATCGTTGGCCCACACCTCTTCTTACGATCCTTGATTCTTCGAAAGCGACTGCGGGAAAGCTACTCTCGGGACGAAGCCAGCATGCACACGTGAATTGCGCGTAGCTAATTTGCTGCTCTCGAGACTTGGGCATGATCAAAAAGCTAGAAACAGATCCGCTTACTTCTGCCTGCTTTCTTTTATTTGACTTTGAGGGAAAAAAAATGCGTGGCTAGCGTCGCGGAAACGTTTATCGCGGATCGGAACGCCGGGAATGTCTGCTTGAAGTCACGTCCTCCGTTAACGTTTAATTAAGTCCGTAGGCTTGAATAATCAGAGTGAATAAACAAGAACTATTTTTAAACGATCGAAGATAGCGATCTTTAATTAATGCCCTCATCAAGCTTAGTCCCGATGTCGAGCCTGCTTCGATTTTTCCGAAAGTCTACAAGATCATAATTTATAGTCTCAACTGCTGACAGGTACGCGCACTCGTATATATATATTCACGTCGCGGGCGTGAGGTATGTGCGTTATAATCCCGCTACCGAGAAACATTGTATAAAACAGCATAATTTGAATGTATCGGATTACATATTTATCGCATGCGCGTGCGTGCGAGCGCGCAGAAGGCGCGAAATCGTCGAATATACCTGGCGGAGGACGCGGAGCTTATCAAGGATTTCAACGGGGAGGCTGCTGCGGGGGAGAGGAACCAGCTCCGAGTCCGCTAATACCCGATGTAATCCCATAAGCGGCCCTTGTGCTCCACTCCCTCTCGCTCTCTCTCTCTCTCTATCTCTCTTCGTGTATTTTGCAGCACAGGAGCGGAATAAATGCCCGCGCGGATTCCTCGATCGGGCTGTTTTAAGTACGGCGACGTAAGCGTATTTATAACGAGAACTTGAAAAATGTGCTGGACCGGTTGTGGTCGGTCTGTTAAAGTCACTAATTCTCCATTAATTTAAAATAAAAAAAATCATATGATTGGTATTCTATTACACATTGATAATTATTGACTGCGTATATGCCATTAAAAGAAAGGTAAACAAGATGCTTGCTCAAACGCTAAATAGCCGAATCAACCCACTCTCGAATCTGCCTTAAGGAAATCCATCTCTGAGAAAATAAGGTCGCCTTTACACGTTATAACGCTCGAAGGCTTACAATTACGGCGAAGGAGGCAGGAGCGGGAGGCCCAGAGCTGGATTCTCACGCTCGCGGACAATGAAGACATTGACGGAACGGGCTGCCGCTCGACTTGCGCCGCACAGCGAGACACATTGAGAGGGTGTGCAGCGCGCTCGGTGCTATGCACACGATAACGAGAGAGCGGAGCGTATGTGTATCGAAGAGCGCTCGCTCGATCGAGTGAAGCCCCCGAAGTAGCCGGACGCAAAACCGCACTTTGTTCGCGCGCGCGAGCGAGCTAGCTCTCTGTGTATATATATAAGAGCGCTGTATAACAATATCGCTGACATCGGGGCGAAGGGGGGGCCTATGCGCTCGCTCTCCGGCGGGCAGCTCTCTCTCCGACGCCGCGAGCTCTCTGTATGAAATATCAACCTGCCTGAAACATGAACGGCCTGAGAATCTTCGGCCTATCCTTTCGCGCACGGCGACTCTCTTTTCTCTCTCTCGCTACTCTACCTTGCGCCAAGCGCGAGCCCATTGTCAGGCCTGCTGCTGCGCTGATAAACTTGTATACTGCTGAGCCGCGAGTAATCTAGCGAGTCGAGCGCAGAAATTTCAAGTTCCGAGCGGCTACGAGATGCCGCTTGTTTGGGAGGCCGTTTCACCTGAGAAAGTTAAATTTAGACGGAGAAAAAATTTCTGTAAAAATTACCAAACTTTTTGTAAAGCGGTAACAGATTGTGAAAACCTAAAAAATTACCAAACTTTTTAGTAAATTTTACCGAACTTTTTGTAAATTTTACTAGAATTTTGTAAATTTCACTAGAAATTCAGGAAGATTTGTTGAAAGTTCAGTAAAATTTCCTAAAAAGTTTGATAATTTTTTTTGGTTTTCACAGTCTGTTACCGCTTTACAAAAAGTTTGGGAATTTTTACAGAAATTTTCGTAAATTTTACAGGAATTTTATCTCCGTGTAATAATAAAAATTAATTTTAAACTTTTGTTTCTAAAAATAAAAATCTACTTTTTCATACATTAATTTTACTATACGCTTATTAACCATCGAACAATGAAACTATAAATGATAAACACAAAAAAATCGTCAAATTTTTTATTCAACATTAAAATAACAATTTATGTTTTTCCATACTGAAAAAATAATTAAAGTTAATTAATAAGTTTGTTTTTTTATGTTATGAAACTCTCTTTTTACATCCTCAAAGAGAAAGCTTTGTGACTTTGAGAAAACAACATGCTAAAATTTCGAATCTCGTGTTTTTAAAAAAATGTTTGTATGTGCAAATCAAAAGAATGCACAAAGTAAAGTAATTACTTCAAAAAAGCAAGTTTGTCGATAGTAATCATGATATTGTCGGTTAGAAACGCAAATTATTATCAGTATCCATATTTGGACAGCTGATGGACCAACCATAAACATCAAAGAGGTAAATTAGTTCGTCTATATGTTAGTGATATTAGGAAATAGAAACTTTGATGTCTTTATGTAATTGTGGCATCAATAATGATGTGTTTACTATAGAAAAAGTCGCATTAATCTAATTCAGCATCATGTCACTAATGTCAATAATAATGACATTAATCCATGTGTGAGACTTACCAACTTGAAGGATTGCGCCATGTTTCGCCAGTTTGAAGTTCATCTCATACGTCAAAATTATCTGTAAACGAGATCTCTGGCTGTCTGTAGATAACAGCGGCAAAGATTTAAGGTGCTCTTACCTCTCTGAACTGTATGTGTGCATGCGTCCATGTGCGTATGTATGAAAGAGAAGGAGAGAAAAAAATACATGTGTATCTTATAATTGAAAACATGCACTACTGCTCGTTTCCATCTGGGCAAAGCTCTATAACCCATCATCCCTCCCTCATTAGCGATTTTGTCGATTAAAATTCATCATTATTTAAATGAGAGCAAGATTTCCAAATTGAATATTTTTCTATATTTTAGGTGATTTTGTATGGCTCAAAGATAGTCTTGTTAAAAAAATAATCAAACATTAACTCTTATCTAAAAATCTTAATAACTTGACGTCGCCTCATCCGGTAACTCAGGAATAGTGACGAGGGATGATTCTATTTAAACAATAGCTTGAGGAGAGTACCATAAGATTCTCCTTTTTTTCTATAGAAAAGTGATCTAAAGATCAGAACATCGGTCCAAATTAAAGTCAAATGTTTGTTGGTAAATGACCTTACGTAAAATGATTTTGATAACAAATGTTCTCCGCTCTTTATAAATTAGAGTTGAAACTCTCTTTAAATGCATGATCATCGAATGGAATAAGTTTTCAAACTTAGTATAGTGACTGCTTCGTTACAAAAAAGACTTCTTGGAGAAGATGCTTTAGCTCTGATAAATCTCCAATAAATCATACCTTATTTATTATAATATCATTAAATAAATTTCAAGTGCAGAATACACATATGCTCTTCATTACTCAATAAATTCGGGAGTGACCGCTTTTAAAAGGTGCGAATTAAAAACTTTTCGATCCTTTCTTCAGAAGGTAATTTAGAAACGCGCTAAAAACTTTTTCCTTCAGCCAATCTACTTCATATAAATTAAATTAGGTTTTTAGTTGATTCTAATTAACCTACCGTAGACTTGTTAATCGGGCAGCAGTGGAGTTCAGACATTTTCTTGTAAAAAATTGCATAAAACAATTACATTTTTTAAATTTGACTATATATTTTTAAAATTTTCTAGAAATAATTATTGAAATGACTTAAATATTATTAATTTTTGGTTTTTAAGCAACTTTTATTTAATGAAATATATTTACAATTATATTTTAGTGTTTTGATAAATTAATAATTATTTTGGAACGGAATTTAGCAATAAATAATTACATAAAATTTTATATAAATACTTCCTAGAACGTGTCATTTATACTAGAAAACCATTCGATATATTGTTACGTATGTTGTAACAATAACAGTGTTCATTAAATATCCTTTAATTCATATATTTTTATTTATCCTACTGCGTTTAAAAGCGAAGTTATTGGCTTTTTAAGTCTGAAAATAATTAAATACTTTAAAATTTTCGAAAGTAATTCATTTTCCTACAACATAGATTGTTTACTAAAGTATACTTACAAATTTGCTATTATATTAAGTACATTATTTGAACATCCTGTTTGCAGTGGCAAAATAGCATCATTAGCAAGCTCATAAAATTGAACTTTTGTATTTGCCGGTCGTTTTCCTGCAGAGAGATTTTCACCAATATCTAGATGTAAACCGTGTCTACCTGACACTGGCCATTTGACTCCTTGCAGAAGATCATCAGGTTCGTTTTCAGGGGTTGGATTCCTGATAAGAATTTTAGGTAAATAACATTATTATTTTTATTATTATTATTAATATTATCATCATTCTTAATTATAGAAAGTTAGTTACTAGACTATGTGTAAGTACAGATAACATTAAAATATTCAAATTGAAATAATGTTCAATGCTGTGTTTTGTAAACTAAATATAAGCATTCCACTTACCCATATTTCGCAAAATTTGTCCACATTCTTACAACGCGTTTTCTTGTAATAAATGTAGGGTTTTTGGGATCTAAGGGAAGATCAGCCACTGTCATATGAAATAGGTATCCAAAGTCATCCCCATGTGCTACACCTTTAGGAATATTATGATTAATTCGAAATATCTAAAGTTTCATTGATCTAACTATTTCTATTTACCATTAAGGCTAATTTTGTAAAGTAATTTATGAATAGATTGCTCCGTTTCATAAGAAAAATGATAATAATAAATTGGATGATGGTTTTTACTTTGTAAAAATTTTTGTTTTGAATCTATTCCTTGTATAAATAATAGATTTGAGGTTTCCTAAGGAAGAAATATGTTTATTTAATTATTATTAAAAACTATTTTAAAAATCAAATAATACATATTAACAGAACATCTTGTAAAAGATAAAAAAAAATTAATTGAAGAACCTTATATATAAAGTACTTTATAAATGATCTCTAATAAAACAAAAGAAAAAAAACAAGTTTTTTTAAATTGTATCCATTTCTATACTTTGCTTGAATATTTAATAGATTTTCTTTCTTTTTATTTTTTCATTTACAACAAAAAATTTAAAATTCTATTAGACTTTCACAGTTCTCTATTTGAGAAAAATAGCTAGAAGTCGAAACATCGAAGAAGCGATTATAGATACAATAATTTACAAAATTTAAAGGGGTCCGATACTCAATTTTAAAATTCAAATTTCGCGCCAAAATACTAATTTTTCACATTATTCAAGCTTTTCTCGTAATGGTATTGTAATATAAACTTAAAACTTTGTAGAATGG